>JAQFZZ010000067.1:0-39438 GCA_034696405.1 Isotoma caerulea | reverse complement strand
TTTAAAATTGTGTTTAAATTGATAAAAATGTGTTTAAATTGACAAAGTTTATCATTTAAATACCCTTTTATGCCATGTTTATCCGTTTATAAAGCTGTTTACAAAACTTCTTCACTTCATTTGTTGATATATTTTTAATAAAAATTCCCCCATGGGGTTCTATTCCGTGGGGGGACCTAATTAAAAATGCAGTGGCCAAAGGGTGGGGCTGTATTTAGGGGGGTTCTATACCGGGTTTTACGGTACATCTAAATGCATATTGCATATTATAACATTTCTAACCTCAATTACTTTTCACTTCGATTTCCACTGCGTTAAATCACAGACTTATACTGTTTGATTTCTGAGGCGATAACGCAACGTGACTTACGTGACAATGACTAAAGTTATGTAATAAGACAATTGTTTTTTTGCATTATTGGATTCACTTAAAGATATTTATCGATATACAATAATTTTGCGTGTCATAATGATAATCCTGTCTGCAAATGCACAGACAGAGATGCTACTGGAGGGTGGCTATTACTTTCTCCGTATAAATACTGGATGGATTGTGATGTTTTATAATACTATTTGTGCTTGGGGTACAAATCAAACAACTTGGTTGTTTTGCCATCACTTTGCGACTATGAGCTAATGGGCATGAAAAGAGGAGATTTTCAGGTTTGCTGTAGCCAGTGACTTGAAGTGAAACACCCTGTTTGATGGTTTCCATCATTTACTTAGGTGGTCTGGTCGACTTTCCACATATCAATCAGTTCGAATGTCGAATTGACTAACTGTCTATATAAGACTGGTTCTTGTTCCATTTGTTCCAAGGCCGTAGTATTGTTTGAACCGTTGAAAGCCCAGTCAGTTGAACGCACGGCACGTTATTGTACTTTTCTTCTTTGCTTTTCTTTGTCTGATCTGATGTGACTGACTCGAGTCTAGTGTGAGCCTTCACTGTTGAGTCTCTGTGAAATGTGAGCCATTCGAAATTCTCCGTTTCTATTGACTCTGCTATCCTTTTACATTCCCTACTTCCTTACGCCTTCTGACTTGATTCTCTCTCAAGATGAAATAAAACCAATGATTTTTTCTTCCCCTCTTCTCCCATCACTTTCACACACAACCCATCAATTAAAATTAGCCCTAGAGAGGTAAAGTGAAAGGTACCTACTTGCTAAATCTCATTTCATTTCATACCTTTTAAATGAGTAAAAAACACCGATTCATCTTTGTAAAAACTTTAGTGCGTTCTACCTGACTAGATACTCACTTAAAGTTTCATAAAGGGTTGGGCAATGTAGATTGGGTGCTTTCACTTCCAAATAAAATACCGATTAAGAGCCAAATAGGAGCATTTAAAGTAGGTAGAAAGTAGCTGAGAGAGCCCGACCGTAAGTGTGTTTTTAGCTTGAGCATATAGTGAGAAAAAATCGGGAAGTTGTTGTTCAGGGAACTTGGGAGCCACTTGCACTCACTTTCTCTATTTTGGCCCTTTTCCTTTATTCTCTCTCTCTCTCTCTCTCATCCTTCTTAAAAATTCCCCATGGAACTAGGCCTTTCTTGAATGGAGAAAAAATATCTAATATCATCTTGTAGTAGCTGTAGTAAGTAGGAGTAAGTAGCAGTAGATTCTATCCTCTTCTGAAGTTCGGATTGGAAGCCAAGTTTTTATTACACATTGAGACTAGCTGGAAAATGAGGGGCTCAACAAAAACTTCTGAACTCTCTCCGGGTCATTGAGCAAGTGAAGGGGCTATTTCTAACTGATCAAACGAGCAAGGAACGAAAAGGTTCCATAAGCAGCTTCCCACTAAACCTTTCCAATCCTTTCCTCTCTTCTTCTCTATTTCAATGAATCATTTTCCCAGTTAACAATAACTTGATCCGATTTGCAAGCCTCTTTTCCAAAAACTATTCATAATATATTTTCTTTTGGAAACAGAAATGAATTATCTATCATAGGGCTCGTTAATTACTTTCCGGGTATTCCATACATTTATGTAATGATAAGCTTCTCTTTTCTCAATTGTTTACACTTTAGAATTATGTCTTTAGGAAATTATTTCTTGCCAAATCTCGAAAACAGTTCTGCCGAAGTGATCTAATGTGGTATTAATTATTCGGAGAGAACTTTTAGTTTCTTAAACTTTAAACATTAATATGTCTGAACGAGCTGACTAGAATTACCAAGATGAAAAGACTTAAAAAACGCTAAACCGTTTTGCTTGTGTATTTATTGTGACGATGCTTTGTTGTATTTATTAACAAAAGTAAAGTATAAAGCATAAAGGTTATTGTAGCAATCAAGTTTTTATTGCAGTTGTATTGATATCTGGCTGGCACATGAATAACATAAATTAGCCTCGGGAAAGCTGCAGCCAAGATGAATTGACATTGACTTCCATTTCCTTCTTAAGTTAGGAAAGAACATTTTTGAGTGTATGTTGCTAGTACAATTCATGTTTGAAGTTACCATCAATTTGTTCTTCTTTCATTGCATTCAAAAAAAATTTGGACAAGATTCCAAAGTTTACTATGTATTTACATTTAAATTTACCAGCTTGCGATACTCGGAATTCTTGTTCAACCTGCAGAGAAAATTCTATTCTCCGTTGGCTGAAAACGTATTGACTGGACCTGTTCGTTAAAAAATAACTTTATTGCCTCCGCATTTCTTCAAGCTTTGTATTTTTACTCTTGTGAAAAATTCAATAGCAAGGAAGAAGCATACAAGGGCAGAAGTAAGTTTAACATACGATCACTCTTTACTATCTGGAGCTTGTATTGTTGATGGTAAAATCCAATAAAAACTATCTTCGAGTATCGAGCTAGGTTAGAAACAGGCCAGTGAAGGAGCTCTATAATCTTAAGGATTTTAAACAATGATAAAGTTGAGTCTCAAAATAGTCTCATGTAGTTAATGCCTTTATTTATTACTCTTGAGCCATTACAATATTGTTTTACGCAACAAGACAAAAGAACAAAACGAAGGTTAGATTTGCTAGATATTGAGATTATTGTGTGTCATTTTAACTGTTTTTTAAATTTTATTTCTATCCACTATTAGAATTCTCGAGTTGTTTATGCCAATGTCAGATTGAAGTCTTGAGCAGACTCAAGATTATTTTTTGTGTAGTTTCCTATTCGGTTAAGTAGTTTGGGCTTGGGCCATCTATTTCATAATCATGATTATGACAATGACCGTGAAAGGACTCATGTCTTATACACACAGTTAAAAAAATTATCTAATAGCAATACAAAAAAATTTCATCAAAAATTGGATAAGAATCTGACAAAAAAGCTTAATATGGTATATGATGTTGTTTTTGTGTCATTTACGTTAGAAAAAAAACGAGGTTTGGTTTTGAAATGAAATACTACTACTGTTGTGTTATGTGACGCGACCACGAGTCACAATCAGAAACTCATCCGAGTACGAACCTTATTTGTAGTATTATTATTGCCACGTCGTGGCTACAAGCCAAAAGGCCAAAAGCTTTGTAAACTTTCATAATTGCTTTTGATATCTCGGAGTAAGCCAAGTAGTAGTAGAAGTTAATCCCATAATTGGAAAAATGCAACTCCCTAGGTATTTGGACAAGTTTGGAGGTGAAACTTTATATCGTGTTTTCATGAGGAGTGGTAGAAGGCTAGTCCGAATCAAAATGTTGTACAAATCATCCAAAGGCTTTTGACTACTTTCAACTTCTCCCTTGTACTGAAGAAAGGGACTATGAGGATTCAGTTAGATGACAATTGTAGCTAGCAACAAAGATATCTTTGGCATGTGTACATTCTTCGTCTCTTTATATAATGCAAGGGAAGAGAGTACAATAGATGGTTACTTTTAATCCCACCACCTAAGTGAAAGTAATTGAGATAAACGAAGTTTGTGGAGAGAAGTCTGCAGAAACTGATGCATTTTTGATTTCATTTCTAGTTCATCGTAGAATATCAATTTGTTTTTTGTCCTCGTTCTCTTCAGATAGGAAACTTAAGAGCTGACAAGTGTTCACATAGTAATGGTTCCATTATATTAACTTCTTACTATCAGTTGGTCAAAGTAGCCGTGAAGGACCATTTGATTCTAAAAATAGTCTTGTTTGTTTTAAAACGCTTAAACTATTGCAAGGATGTGTAACATCTTCGGTCCTTTCAGTCTCATTTTCTGATAAAAGGAGTGTTTCATGCTCGAGTGCTTCCAACTTGTTTATCTGTACGAAATGATATTACAAATAGGACATTCAAGAAGCTTAAATGTTTATTTCCTGCCGTCTTAAAAGGACTCAAATTAAGATAGACTTAAGTAAGATGTACCGGCAATTTCACACCTATCGGATAAAAGGAAACAGAGGTGTTTTGCAGGTCACGAAATCATGTCGTAATGCAACCCAATTTAGCCTTATACATACATTATATGTACTTCACTGGATAGGATAAGGTAAATTTAGGAAGGCAGGGAAAGATGGATGGTTTCATTTACCCAAAGGGCTGCCTTTTCCTCCATCCAGAAAATAGTCATGAATTGCCAACCGCATTTAGATTCTATGAGTTCAGTCAAAAAGGGAATTTATTGGAATAACTTGAATATTCGGAAAACCTCTTGAAGTACAATCAGACTTTGGTTACTTGGGAACTCAGAGAGTACGTCTCACTCTGGTCTTCTCTTCCCTAAGCTAATCTGTGTTTCCCTTTACTTTAGAGTATCCAAACTGTAAGTTTAGGCTGAACAACATTTTGTTGTGCTTTATACTTACTCTAAAGAAGAACGCTTGGTCTTCTTCATCTCATCCTAGATGTTTCGTAGTCGTGCATGGTAGCCTTCTTTAAGCGGCTTTGTTCCTTGTCAGAGATGATAAACTTTCTCAAACTCTTGGATAGTCCATGGTATTAGTGTGAGAAAGACAGAGTAGAAGGGTTCATAGAAATTGATCCGCATTTGCTGTTCTATTCCAGTTCAGGACTGACTGATGGTCCAAAAGAACAAAACTGGTCTACACAGAAAAGACACACTTGAGTTGTTCTCATCTATTTCAAAGCTATAGGTGAGCTTTATCACCATACTAGAGAATGAACTAAGGAGATAGATCTGAATCCATAGAGAGAAGACAAAATGATCATCATATTTATCCATAGGATGTGAATGTTAGTAGATGGGAATCAGGGCTGATTCTGGACTCGTTGGACAAGCTAAGCATTGTAGATCAGCTAACTTATTGTTTTGCTACTGTCAGCACAATTTGTAGTCTCTTCGTAAACTTATGGAATGTTCGAGTTGGAAGACTGTCATGCCATGTTAAAAGCTCGGTATCATTAGCCCGTCTCATGAACAACCTCTGGTCCTCTCATCCCTCTCTCTGTTTTTACATCCACCGCTAAATGATACTCGTCACGTCTTGATAACTCTCTGAGTAACTCACCACCACAAGACCGAGCCACCACTACTGGATTCCCTAATTATACCATCCCATGGGAACATTTTCTCTTGGCATTTCGGGCCCCGTCCCGTCCCTACTTTCCCTTACGAATAATTTGTATAGTCCTTCGCAGGGCTGAAACCAGGCCACAGCAGCACAGCATGGTTCATCCATCTAATTCTAATACCAAACTATTTGCCGTTGTAAAATGGAGATTCTTTACCGTCCAATAATGTGAAACTTTTCAGATGTGGTGCTTGATATATCTGTTGTTTATAACACCTTATCCCAAAGTTCCTTCTGTACTGTTTGGACGCCTACGTTAATTTATTTTTGAATGGACATGGTATACAAATCCCATTAAGAGTTGTAGGAACTAAAACTGATAATTGAATTACACAACCTCATCAACTTGGGTCATTGTTTGTGAAAGTTGTACTTGTTGTAATAGGAATATGCCATTTAAGTTTTCTAAAGCATCTCTCTTCTTTATATAGTAATCAATAACTTTTCTGATTTTAACGGCATTAACCAAATTTCATCAAATTTGATGCATCTAGGGCAGTAGAGAACTGCAAAATATTCAAATGGACTGAAAATTTGCTGAATTTGCTTAAGAAACATGAACAACTGTTTTAACATGATAAAATTTAATTTTTTTAGAGCGTTCGGGAGGGTGATCTGTGGGTTCTGTAAGCGAAGAATAAGACGACCATACCGTGCAGGAGTACTGCGACCTCGTCTAACGAACAGACTGACCCAGGTAAACACGAAAGACAAATCGACATTCTCTTAAGGTGATTTGCTTTTATGACCGTGAAATCCCCTAGACCCTTATCACATGAATGAGTACTTTGTCTATTGAACTTTTCTCCTCAAAAAATACATTATGAACGATCATATCGGATCATGGTATGAAGACAGATGAATTAGGATAAAGTTTTATGGATGTTGCTGGAGAATCAAGAATTTCCGATCCCTTTAACGAGCTAGAAGTATCTGCTGGTGAACAGCATGAAATATTGTTTGTGAGAGTTTTTACTGACGTTCGTGCAGAAAAATGATTTTCACTGATATGGTTTTTCTCATAAGTTACAACATTCCTTACCATGGGATATCATCCCCACCACCGCCAATAGTCATGGGCGGAGCTCGTTCAACTGAAAAGTGAAAGTTCACAATAGAGCTGGTATTATTATACAGAACCAGTCTCAGTCTTTATTCCATCTGTAGTAGTAGGGTTAAACGCTCAGCTAGAAACACTACAAATATAGAGAGATGAGAAAGAGAGAGAAGGATCCCTACTAGTTTTACATCCTGGTCGTCTCAGACATGATATATTATGTATGAGATAATAAGAGGTGGGATGATGGACGAAGTGAAAGCATGCATAGCTATAAAACTGGGAAGAAACGAGAAACATATGCCCATTTAGCCTCCAAGTAATTCCCCACAAAATTCCCATTTTTTTCTTACTAATAACCTTATATTCAGAGTACAAGGTGGTTATAGTTAGATAATCTTATTATCATGAATGTACATTTCATACATGAATGGAACGCCGAGTTCAGAGGAGAGCAAAACCTCCGGTTGTCATTGTTAGTTTTCTCATAACTTATTGTAATGCTGGCCGTTAACTGACCAGCATATAAACAACTTTTTACCAGCTTTTAAATGTTGTTTTTTTCTCTTTTTGTCTATTTGAGTGTTCTATATACCTACATGCATGCAATCCAATCCACGCTCATCTCTCTTTATCTCTCAAGTCGTCCACTACTACAGGTCAGACAGGGTACTTTTTTCTTTGTGGGAAA
This sequence comes from Isotoma caerulea, assembly GCA_034696405.1. NCBI lineage: Eukaryota > Metazoa > Arthropoda > Collembola > Entomobryomorpha > Isotomidae > Isotoma > Isotoma caerulea. The sequence continues at coordinate 32,216 of JAQFZZ010000067.1, read as the reverse complement.
TGACTGTTTATTATCTTCCATCAGTCCAAGCGTTTGGTTAGTAGAAATATTCCCATTTCCAATCATTGCATGTGATGCCGTTACACTTTGTGTTAAAACGTCAGTGGATGTGGTAGTAAGGAACAGTTTAATAGCTTGTAATACCTTAACTGACCACTTTAAGAGTACTTGCTTCACACACTCTCATCCCCTTCACACGCAAAACGACAGTAAATAATATTAGCTCTCATGTATTTATGGCAGATTAACTAAAACAAAGAGAAAGTAAATCTTCTTAGAGTAAGAACCTCTTACAGGGAGAGTGCCTATTTAAGATAGAAATTGGAACATGATTTTTTTACTCTCGTCAATACGATTAATTAATTAATTAAATTAATATTAGTTAGATATGCTAGGTATCATATGATTGTAAAAAAAAAGTCAGTAGGGGATGAAAAATGTGATGCGAAGACTAAATGTGAGTGTGAATCTGACTTTCTCTTGTAGCACATACTTTTCTTAGCTAGTTGAGATAGAGTATAAAGAGAAAGGAGTGAAAGTCGAGTGGGGTAAGTTGAGAGCTCTGTCTGGGATTATCCACTTTCACTTTCCTTGTTCGATCGGGTTTCAAAGAAAAACGTATGCGGTTACAGGAAAGGCTACGAGTGCCACAATAAAAAAATGGCATGCGACATGAAGGCTCAAGAAGTCAAAACTTATGCTATTAATTCATCAAATCCCTTCTTACTCTCTTTGGTTAAAACTCAACAGGAAACTTTCTTGTGAAGAAATTTTCAGCTTCAGCTACCTATCACTGGCTATCACCTACTCTGACCTACCCCTACTATATAGTGAATTTGAGTGAAATCTTTTGATGAAATTTGTGTTAAAATTAAAGAAAAATCTTGCATTGTTTCAGGACATTGGATAATGCATTTTTTAAATTAAAAGTCAAAATATTTTTGAGCATTAAAATTTTAATAGGATTTGACAGTTTCCATCTTTCCTTTCGTTTTGCTTTGAAGCCTCTGTTTTTGTTTTTCATAGAGGAGAGGGGAACGAAAGGAGTGCGATGATGATGATGGATAGACAATAAAAGAAACTTATTAAAAGGGCAATGAGTCCAAATGTCACGCAGGTAAGAGAAAGTTATGCAGGATGTTCCAATGTCCGGTAGATAAGATGTTATATTTAGTTGCAACTAGTAGTCGCAAAACGCTCTCTCTTCAGTGTATAGTGAAACGAAATTATATGTTACAGTACGCAGTCGAAGCTAGCTAGCAAGGTCTGACTTTTTTAGTTGGAACAAGGCTGATAGTAAAATTCAATTTTTTCTAAAATCATGTGCGGGATGTAGTCGAGTGTAAAGTGTGGATTGTTCAAGGAACAAAATAAGGCGCTTTGGAAAATCAATTTCTCTCTTAATAACTCCCTGTATCCATTCTAATATTTTCAAGTTGTAAATCTGATAAGCTTATAAAAAGTAATATCAGTCTAAGCCAAGCCACTGTGTATTCCCTATAGCCACTCTATTACATACTAATCCTTAAGCATGCAAATAATATGTATATAGTTGTGTAGTGTGTATTATATGCTTCTATGTGTATTCCCTAAACTATACTGCTGATATGATTATCAGCCAGTTTACAGTTCTACTTGTCCAATGTCTTTCAAACGGTATTGCTTACTTCGTTTTCTCCGATTTATGAAATTGGGTTGAATTGTATGTAATATGCATGCATGCTATGTATAAAATAATAGTGAGACTTAGATGTAGATGCTGTGCCATATATACATGTGTATATATACCGTTTATGCATGATGATGAGAAATGGTCCGTGCAAGAGAAGGACGAGATGTCACATATGGAACTTATTGAATTTATTGTGATTTTCAGTCGTTGACCGCCCCAGTAGTGACAACTTCCATGGTCGCAACTCCAGGCAGTCCAAGGCCAATCGTTCCAAATCCAATACCAGGAAATTTTTCAACTGACAGTTGTTCATCCAGTAGTCAAGAGAATGACCCACCGAATATTATTGGACCACATCGTGACTGTCTTGCCATCGTCATACGGTAAAAGGACCAAGAACCCTTTGGGCGGTACTGTTGCTTTCGAGATCGTGGTCGTGGTCATTATCCATTGCTTATTGTACAAGAGTAAATTTTATGTCCTTTGTTGTTAAAGAATTAAATGCTTAAATATGCTTGATATAATATAGCAAAGAACTTTCTTGCTATTCCTTCCATGATCTCTTTTGTCATTCCAATGATCACTAAAACAATATGACAATCACCCTTGTGCGAGTGCTAAGGTACTATAAATAAGGTATAAATGACTATATAGAATTATGCTTTGATTTGAATAAAATGTTAACAAGCTCGAATTGAAGACTCAACTTCATACTATTTTCTAACATCAAAACGTTGCCAAATGTTGGACTATAATACATTTTTACCTACAGACAGTGTGTACCAACTAATAGTATTTTTGCTACAAAAATTGTCCAGCTCTTCCAGATTTTAAACCTGAGTCAATCTTTTACAAAGTCACATATTTAGAATTATAGATGTATCACATAGTTAATTATGTGAGGTATAAAAAAGTACCTATAATTGACAGTCCAGTGAAAAAAAACTCTAGTCGTGTTCCTTGCATGTGGTCAATTGCCGTGTTCCAAAATCCCACCAATATATTAAAAACTTTGTCCCTATTATATTTGTAGTAAAATAGTTTAAAAGTAGACTTTACAAACTCTTATGTAAGCTTGAACAGTCATTAAGCACATTATTATGTTTATGTCTCTATTTGTAACAATGTCTTGTGATTCGTTCAATGGAAAGTATAAAATAAAATGTGTATTCAATATTTCAAAAATGATGTTTTAGTACCTAAAAATAATTTACAATTTGCAACACATTAATATGATAAGTATGAGTTTGCACCTTTGAGATGAACCAAAGATGATTAAAATATAACATATGCAATTTGGTGAAAGGTAATTAAGATGAAAAGCAGTTAAATTGAAGCAAAATAGATCTGAAGGCTTTTAATTTCAATAGAACTTTGCAACATATACAGCAGAATAAAATACGTCGACAAACCAGGTAGTTTCAAAATACTTCAACTCGTAGCAGCCTGACATAAAAATTCTTGTTTTAGAAAACCTATAATTATTAACTGGATTAGCATTCAGTAGCAATTTGAGGGAAGTTGCCACTTAGTGACACCGTTTTCATCGTCATTCATTATCTTTTTCGTCAGTTAGCTACAAATACATATGGGACATCATTAGTAGCTTATAATTAGAGAAGCAATTATTGATGAGCATTAATGTATTTGATTCTTTGTCACATTCATATAGAGTTTATATATAGCTTTAAAGCAGTTACGGTACGGTACGTAATTGAAGACCGCTTTGATGTTCAATTATATACTTCAATACATGATAGAAATCTAAAAAAAACCGTAAGATATATCGTTAATGAAATTAGTTTTCCAACAAGATACCAATTATGTATAGAGTCATGCGCATCGCTTTGACTAGGGTCGACAAAACTTCTGCTACTGCCTGCTGCCATTTTTTGAATAACCATATAAATACCCCTTTTCTAAATCATATTTAATACCACCAACATAAGCACAACCAACTTCAGCATAACTTTTCACATAACATAATAAGGTGTTTCAAGACATTACGATTATGCAATTTACATTTTAAAACTTGATTGTTAAAAGTTGAACAAAAAAGTTACAAATTAAGCCTTACAAGCTAGATTTTCTTGGGTGAAAACTGCTGAAGAACGCTTTTGAACACAAGAAGAAAGAAATTTGTTTGTGCCTACTATTTGTCTATTAGAGATAGGTTGGCTTTCATAGTAAAATTCAATATTAATGGAAGTCACGCTGCGTCTTAATTGATTTGAATAAATCCTAGTACAGTCCTATTACAGCCTGGTTCCTGTCTGGCAGACAATGAGTATAAATGTAAACCTAATTCAGGCTGAATTTCACGGATAAATTTAAGCCTCCTTCAGGTCAGGTCATGAATAAAAGTTGGATTTACGCTACAAATACGCTCGCATGAAAATCTAAGAAGCTCCAGCCACATAGTATTTTCACCTCGAAATCCAACTCAGCACAGATTCAATTTTTAACACGTCTATATCTTCGGGTAAAATGTTATTACACAAAATTGGCAGTCCCTACTTCCTAATTATTAGCTGTATAATATAGAGTCATATACTTATTAGTAGTATATATAGTAATTTTGCAACAGGTGCAGAAGTGATTAAATATTTTTGTCTTTTTCGCAGTAAAAGCTTTTGCTGCACGAAAGTGAAAGCGTGTTAGCGATACTGATTGCGAAGGTATAAATAATCTTATTTTTTTGTCAACTTCTATTTACAATTATTCGTTCAACCGTATCACTCTTACTGCTTAAGTGCCTATGTTTAGCAACGCACATGAAGATGTACAGCCTAAACCTGACCAGAAGCAATAAAAATGATCAGTTAAAATTAAAGTACAAAATCTTTTTAGTCTTAATTATTCACAAATACTCACAACAACAGATGGATTAGGATTTAGCATAATTTTGAGAACTGGCAGTGTAAATTTTGTTTCATGAATTTCTAATTATTTGTCTCTGACTTGCTGGCAAATCATTTTTATGCTCTAGGACTCTCTTAGTTTGTGAGACTGTTTTGGTATAACTTTGATCTATATTCAGCACCAACAGCGCTTTTATTCACGTTTTTGAAAGCGTCATGGATTCAAGAAATAACAAAATCCAACTTTCTCTCTGATTCAGAAGGATAACGGATAAATTGGGCACTTTGTACAGCTACGCATTTTAAGTGTTTAAGTTGCTCCGTCTTATGCCTAAAATGGTTGAGCAATTAGAGAGAAAACACCTACTGATAAAAACGCGAGACTGGTCTTATATATGATGCACAAAGCGATCAAGGATGCCCTTTACTTTAAGCACTGCAAATTATCTTTAGACCATTTTATATTACTTGGGCCATATTGGTTACGTTGACTTTTATGACTGTCCTTTTATGTTCTTCAGCCCAGCGACAGTTTTGACACTCATGGCAGTACTTACATATTTCTTAAAAATTAGTCTGCAACAACAATCGTCCTTCGTTCATAAATTCACTTGTAGCAATCACGAATTCATAAAAATCTACCCACATACGAAAAAAGAAAACTACGACGGACAATTATCATGAAGGCACCTTTGCGAAGGTCTATACATGGTAGTTTGAGAAAGAATAAGAACAAAAATTATTGACGGGGTGATTAAAACAGGCATTATTCTGAACGCATTAAATTGAATGGTAAATTGGTCTACATTTAGCATAAGGCTAATTAATTCAAATAAATACACTACAATTATTGCCGTCGGATTGCGAAGGAATGAGGAGACTTAAAAATCGCCATATAATTAAGATAATTGTTAGGAGGCGGGACACCGGACACATCATATTTCATGGAATGATCTCTGAGACGTCAATTGAAGGCTTGCTGATCTACAGAAGGATATCTTTGAGACGTCGTTAGAGCGCACAAGGAATAATTTTAAATGACTAGCAAGACTGCCTCAAGTATCGCCAGCGCCCTCAATATAATAACAGCAATTTGAAACAAGTTAACCATCTTGCTGCCTTAAGTCTTCAGGTAGACAAAAACTACAAACATAAGGTTTTAGGAGTATAATGTGTCCGTCTTTAAAGTGTAGAAGAATGCAGCCTATTAATCAACGTTTTCAACATTTCTGATTATGATGATTGAACTTCACTGGTAACAAAAAGTTCAGGATTTTTGCAAAATAAGAAACAAAGAAAATCGTAATAGTGTTATCAATTTTCTTATTAATCTGCACGGGATTGTAGAACTGTCCACTTCCCACCATCGTCATTGAACATAGAAAAGCTAAGGGTTTTGGTGATTATATTGCAACGAAACCGTTTGATAGAGGTACGGAAAAAAGAGCATGCAAAACTTATCTCACTCGATTCATGTGCTTAATTCTTAAAAATATCCTAAATGAATTGTAAAACAGTGTTTCGGCATTAGTTATCAACTATTTTCTCTGTTAAAAATTAAATTATACTCACATTCATTCATTCAAAACATTAACCTATCAGCCGCCCACTCTATATATCCTCTACAAGACACCCATCATTTCCATATAAATAATTTTTTGGCTGCATACAAATAATAACTTAAAGATTCTTATCTGTACAAAGCAATGAGTCAGAATATACACTTAGGAACACAGAAAACGGCCAATTTCGAATCTGCAACCTTGATTTCAGTATTAACGAAATATTATCCTATACGCTACGAAGGAAGCGTCACTCACGAAGTTAGTAACGAACATGATGTAAACATGTAGTCTTATGTCCTTTCCATGTCACTCACTCCTTTTGCATTGCAGTGATTTTCATAAGAACTAGGTCCATCCTGACGCTAATTACTGAATTCACTTGCTCATACCAATGTCTAATTAAGAGACACGTTCATTCAAAGTACTTGTTTTAAAAGTTCGCACTGCACTAATCTTAAGCTGAAAGTTCTAAAGCAGTCATGTATCATTAAGCTGGTCGGTAGTGTGTAGACAGATATACTACGACCACAATATTCTGACAATAAAATCACTCAAGAACTTAAGAATCTGTCTTCTTCTTCTCCTTCTTCTTCTTTAAAAATGATGGGGTCTTCAATCCCTTCTTTTTCTTCTTCTTCTCGACTGCTTTGGACGAGGAGTCTTCCGTGGAAATATCCTTTGATGGAGAACCCTGTAACATCGTACGATTCTGATCATACGGCAATTATGCAATGAAATAAAGTATCATGAGTATTCAGATTGATTAGTCTTACGTGAGGTTCTTCTTCCCCATTAACAGCTGCTTCACCTACAAAAAATATCCAGTCAATGAGCTTCTATACATTTTTATACTTCAACTCTCAAATGTAAAATTAATAAAATAATTTGTATTCATGTGTTTCACAGTATTTATGTAGGTAAGGTAGTCAAAACAAGAAGTATTAAACAAACCATGATTGTTGAGTTGGCAAACAAACGCAATAAGAAAAGTTTTTAAAATGAAGCATTTCATCTTCAAGATTATCGCAATGCATGAGCACACAAGAAATGATAAAAAACAAACAAAAAAACTTACTTTTATTTGGACTCTGTTCAGAGCCAGACCAACGTCTTTGTCTCGCAAGTTTTGCTTCGACTAGATGCAAAAGAAAAGCCGGAAATTCGATTTGTTATTTTACAATGTAAGCAACATTCCAAAACAGATTGTTATGTCATTTCATACGACACAAAACAAGCATAACTCAAATTAAATAAATGATAAGGCTTCTTACGTTCTCGAGGAAACCGGGCAGACTTTGACCGAGTAACATATGGATCAGGCAAATCATTCGCTGCAAAAAGGCCGTTATAAAATAATCAATCATGCACAGAAGAAAAATGCAACTTGTGCAGTATAAGCTAAAAGAAAGCAAGTTTTAGCTTATGTACAAACTACTAATATAATACTTCAAAAAGCAACTTAAAAACTAAAACTTAGCTAAGTTCGTCAGCAATTTAGTTGTGTGAAGGAAAGAAAGAAAATTATGTAAAATAGATTAACTTTTAAAATGGTTAAAAACTTAGTCTGGTTTGATTTGTAAATTGTAAGTGTAACTGTAAATAAAAGATTTTTGTCGACGACGCATCAACTTGAACACGTGAAAACATAATCGACTAGTAGATTTAGCTTACTAACCATCGCTTTGAACGACTTCAGGCCGACTTGCCGTTGGTACTTGTTTTGTTTCAATCTGCAATACTTGCGGTCTCCCAGCTGTTAAAGAAGAAATAGCAAAAGAAGAAATTATGCAGCCTACCCCACCACCACCATTTTCCATTTCCAACCACCTCACATTATATTCCCAGCAGAAATTTGCAAAAAGTATTTACAAAAAGATTGAGAGATAGGTGTGTCGTCTTTTTGAAAGAATAACTTACCATCTTTGGAATCCTCATCCCTAGTCCCAACTGGAGAAGCAATGGGAGTAGTTTCATCTTGTGAAGTCGCCCCATCTACAGAAGTCAATTATATTCCCTTATGAAAAAAACTAATTACTAAACTATGCTTTTTTCCAGTCTGATTAAAATGGTCGTGTTCACTGAGTATGGAAGCATTAAAAAGAAACATCCGGAAGTAAGTCTACCTACACGGTACACGAAATGAAAGTCAACTTACCATCTCCTCGTTGTTTCCTTTCAACCGACTGCTTATACTCTTCGATTTCTTCGTTTGTGACAGAATCGAATGGATTTTTAGCGTATGGGGTCTTGTACACAACAGCATGATGTTGGAAATCCCTCTGAATAATTCCCTTGGAGGCGGCTCCAACAAGAATGACCTGGTCGCCAGTACCACTCAATGTCGCTTCCTAAAAATCATACCAAATATATAGTTCGTAAATAAACTCAAAAGAAGAACGCAATACAAGGACGAATAGGATAAGACAAATGAATACCTGAACTTGACGTGCCTCATCCCACGTTACACCTTCTAAAATTTGGGATTGGGGACCTGCAGACAACCCACCGGCTCGACGGTTTTCTTTTATCTGTAGTTAAACAATTTTAGTTAAACATTCTGTAATAACCTAAGTTTAAAATACTGAGTTTTAAATTCTCACCAACTGCTGTAACTTCTTGAATTCCTTGGGATCTGTGCCTTTAGGTACAAACTGGAGGGTGTTCTCGATCCTAACTGCTGTGCTATGAGTAGGAGATCCATCAGCAACCCACTGCAAGACAAAACCACACTCAAGAATAAATACATGAAAACGCAATTATGCAAGGGAAATAATATTTTATGTTAATAAATGAAGAAAATTGACAGTTAATCATGTGCCTGTTCTACGGCCTTAAAAACAAACTCAATGGTTTTGTCTTGCAGCGATCTTGCCCGAATTCGAAGAATGGATAGAAAACGTGTATTCTTAATCAGATCAATTTATGCATTCGTTTCTCAATCTAAGAAGACTGAGAACTGCCATACGATCAGAACAGGCACAACGAGTAACTTGTAGGGTACGGTTTCGCAATGTTATGTTTCCATGTTAAAAAATAAATCTTCGATGGATTGCTGTGCAATTTTGAGGATTTATTTCACAAAGCTAATTGTCAAATCACATAGCAAACTCAAAAGCAAAGTTAACGGTGGTTAAACGAGCAGTTCGTACAATGAATACCACACCTTAGAAATCCAAACCAATTAAAGAAATCTGCCTCTATTAGTAAAACTACCATAGTTAATACATCATAGTTAATTTATCAATAATTCGAAATTTTAAGTGTAAATATGGCTGTTTAAATTGAACCCCATTTACCTGGACCAGGTAAAGTAGTAATGCATAGCAATCAAATTTGGCTTTATAATTACATAACTACCACTTGGAAGAAGCTTTTGAAAGAGCTACAAAGAAATATGTATGGCACAACTGCGACATTATATTGAGTTACCATCTACACTGGTAAAAGTTTAAACAACAAACTTTGGTCGGAGGTATTACATTACATACAAATACGCAGATTAATTGAAAATTTTAGTTAACAACACTAAGCAATTCGACTACACGCTAACATTTTTCGGCTTTCCACTTCATGGCAGTAAAATTGTCCAATTTCTTATATCTGAGATGATACTGGATGTTTTAAGATGTTATAGAAAATGAATTTTTTCTGAAGCAAAAATCTAACTTTTCTACAAAGAGTAAGCGTTTTACACCTAAGCCAAATCTGACCTTTAAAAGAATGACAATAGAGAATGTTTTAAAGATGTGAAGAAAAGTTATATCTAAGTAAAAGGATTAGCATGCATTAAATGACTATTCAGCTTCATAATTATTGCAAGAAGGCAATCTTCATTAATTAACTCTCCAATCAAGATCCTAAATCAAGGACTAAAAAGCTACACATGGAATGGCCGAGTTAACTATATCAGATCAAACACAACATGGCAGATCATCATTGACTTGGACTTGAAGACTCAGACTAAGGGATTGGGTAAACAAATTAAGACGCCGACTGAATTGTCACGACTTCTACCTTAGTGATTTTCTTGGGGTCAGGCGTCCCAGTTTCCAGTATTTCGACCTTTTGATATACGTTGGGAGAGTTAAGCCATCTTGTCTTCTCAAAACCTCGTCTTCCTTCCATGAATTTTTTCCAGTTGGGGCTGCAACCATTCAATAAGAGTGATTGTTTAAAATTCATTCATATCTAATATGCATTCCTTAACATTTAACATTATAAATATATTTGATGGAATTTTATTTTATATTTATTATACTTACTTGTTTTTATACATTTCTTCCTCTTCAATCAAGTAGCCTAGTGAAGAAACGGCTGGTGGCAACTCCACATCATATTTTGGACGAGGTACGTCACTTCTGATCAGAGGCTGTCGGTACATGTAGCCTGTTCGGTATCCCTGTAGAGAAAAATCATTAAGTCAAGAATTCAAGCATACTTTAAGCATTAATTTAATGTCAATTACCCCGTTGTCTAAGGCTCTCATGAGTGCCTCAAATTCTTGTTCGCCAAATCGCCATTTTCGCTCTCTCCTTTCAGGTTTCGCTTCGGCAGGATTGATACCTCCTTCTTCTTTGCTGTTAACTCCACCACCACCTCCGGAATGAGCTGTTTCAAATGCTCGTTTTCTTGCTTCTTCTGACATCACTATCACATTGTCGAGGCCAAGAGGCATCAACTTTATCTTTAGTAAACAAACAAAGCGATGCTTAATTTTACGTGATACTTATTTATCACAACAGTGCAAACCATTTATATTTATATGAACCTACTTGAGTTTCGCAAGCTAAAATTGTGTAGTACGTGTTCAAAAAGGCTTCCTCCACAGATTCTCCGCAGCAAATCACTCCGTGGTTTCTTAAAAACATGACCTAAAGTTAAAAAAATAAAATATTACAATAAAATATCAGTCCATACCTTATGAATCAAACTATGACCAGTACTACTTACTTTATTAAAGGGTCCTAGATTTCGAATAATGAGATCTTTCTCAGCTGGATCTACCAATATGCCCTGGTACTCGTGGTAACTCACTTCCCCAATAATTGCTGCCTCTTGACAAACTGGTAGCAACCCACATTTCAAGCTAGAAATCTGCAAATGAAATAAGTATAATTAAGTTAAACCTTAATTAATTTGAGAAAGTATCTTAAATCTTAAATTTTCTAATCTTACAGCGACAACGGTTGGAAGGTGCAAATGAATGATGCACTTTAAATCCGGCCTGTGGGCATGGATAGCTGAATGCAAAGTAAAACCTGCGATATTTACGCCTAGATTAGTTGTGCCTGGCTCCACTTCATTTCCCTGTTGATTCAAAACAACTTTCATTAGCCTGAATTTAACAAATAAGTTTATGTCATCATTTATTCTTTAAGTATCTAAAATTCTTACCTGCAAATCTACCTTGACCAAAGAACTTGCAGTGATTTCATGGTACAGCATACCAAACGGATTAATGAGAAAATGGGCTTGATCATGACTGACTCGGAGTGTTATGTGGTTGTAGATATTTTGAGACCAGCCATAAAGGTCTACAATTCGATATAAAGCTGCCAATTTGCATCTCATGAGTTTTTCGCCTTTAGCATATGCGATTGTGTCCACTCCACGGATGTCATTTATTGGAATGGCACAAGTGCCACCTCGGAATAGCATGCTACCCCTCCAACTTGTGGATGTCCCCATAATATCAGATATCTGCTGCAAAATAGTTCCTGTTCCAGGTCCACCTTCCCTCATTTGCTGCTCAATTATTTTCTCCAGCTCTTCTCGAAATATCTTACTTCCCATTATAGCTTCTACCCTCTTTCTTCTCTCCATTTCTTTGACATCCTGAAACAGTCATGTTTCATTGAAGTTCACATTTGTGTTGAGAAATTTAACTTATATTTTTAAAATACATTTTATAAAATAGCTTACCGCATCTATATCTGGAGGTCTATAAGTAGACTCGGCATTTCCGTTCATAACACCATTTGTTTCAGCAGAGTCTGCCCCTTCGGGCACTTTTACTTCGTCAGACATTGTGTGCTACATAAAAACAACAATAATTAATAATTATCAATGAGACTAAGGCAACCATTATTTATTTTTCTAATGTCTGATAGTCCTAACCAAGTTTTAACGTATGTATTCAAAATGTACCAGTTACATAGTTCACTAACAAGGAAATATTTTATTTCCAAAATAGCCAAAGCTGAAATATGCGGAAATCAGAGGATGGAATTTAGAATATCAACAGAGGAAATGTTAATTTCAACAAACGGTAAGCCACATTCGAGTCCCACAATAAATACAACGACCTGTAGCCTAACCAACTTGTCTATTCAAGTACTTCATTAAAAAGTGCATTAGCCAATAATACAAAAGTACTGAGTAGAAGAAATAAGATATAATTGAAACTGCATTATTTGCTTTACTGTTCCGTAACAAGAATATGTCAATAGCCACTTTGATGAGATACGCAACTCGAATCAAGTAAAGTAATACAGAGGTATTCAGTGATTCAATCCAACTTCAACTACCTTGATTGATAATAGAACAAAAAATCAAGGTTCTGTTTCGGCACCAACGTGTAGCGTGCAGACGTAATCAATAATAATAGCAATGAACGGATGGAGTTAACAACTCTACTACCGGCGGCATAAAATCCTCATACTTAACTTGCGCTCGCTATTTTGCAGTTCTCTAGTACTTCTTGTAAAATGCTAATACTGAAAGTACATGTTCAAATCTATTTTACTTGCCCCTGCCATGCTGCATAGTTAAATGTAGACAAGAGGAGAGCAACTCTTTAACAAATATGTGTTCAACTCAACCGACAACCACAACCCTGAGCAATCATAATGTCTCTACTGATTAGCAATTAGCTTGCAGCAGCAGCATAGCAAAACTAGTTCAATTTCAAAGGAATGACTTCAACTCATCATGAATGACTGCAAAAGACTTGCTTTGCTTCGATTCAAATAAATACAAGATTAAACCATTTCTTTTGCAAACTCCACAATGAACCGAGGTTTTTCGGTATACATCATTCATTATACGGGACTTTTAACTTATGGATGGACAACATACATAGCAAATGCTAAAGTATGGTTGGTGTTAACTAATGTACCATTTGAAAAAATCATGATAATGTAATATGTCCACAGGCTACTTTTCTTAAAGTTGTTTTGATGAGTTAAGAAAATTAATGCAATGTAAAATATAAAAATTGGCTATGAAATTTAACCCTTATATAAGGATGAATACTTTCTTCGTATGGAAATTTTAATCAATGGTGATAATTAAAATTTACGATTTTAATTTCTTTTCAAAGTATTAAGTATGATATATTTCTCTAATGAATGAACTATAATTTAATCTAAGATAATTTACGTCAAAGTCGAAAAATAAATGCATTAAAGGCTGTATGTTCATGCTTTTTAACTTGCGAGGCTATTATAAAGTACTTGTAAATACCTGGTAAAATTCCGACCGGCCGGAATTTCGGATAAAGATCAAAACCTATTGCCTATATTGGAACTAACCTAACACGTAACCTTTAGAAATATAAAACTGAGATAACTCTATTGAACCTACTCTATTTTCTAAGAAGGGAAAGAATGATGAGAAATTCTCAATTTCTTCTTGTACAAATAAGCATCCCATCTGTAACATACACGTATCCATTCAAAAGCAATTAATCCTATTAAAATTTATTTGACACAAAAATGACTTTTGGCAGTGACATGCTCATATTATGGTAGTAGGATTTGACTTCATACAAGATTTATTGCCTCTGCCAGCGATGATGAACATCAATATCGTTCCCTATGTGGATTAAGATAGATGTGTTCTCAAGGATATCTAGATCTATGGTTCTCATTTTCAAGTTAGTTTTAGAAGTCAGAAGGCTAAGTAATGATGGATAAATGTGTCCATTTGGTGATAGGGTCTGGTTAGAAGATAAGATAAGGATGTAAGAAACTCTTATTGCTGTATATTTATAAAACAACTGTTGAGTTTAAATGTTTAATGTACATTTATTTCACCCTGCTGAAGTTCTTGTGAACAACACAACCAACAATAATAGAGGCAATTATGTACATACAAATATTTTAAATAGATTAAAACCTAGTGCGTGCAAACGAAACCGAAACTTAAGGCGCAGCGATAAGTTAAAGCCGTTAAATATGGCAATAAAAAAATCCAACAACTATGTATAGTGAGCCCAGTGAGCCGTAGTTAACTACAATCTTTATAAACAGGCTGGGGTAGGGGTAGGGTCAGTAATACTCGTAAATAACTTTTCTTGTAATCCCAATAACTATTTATTTTTACTTTTCTTATATTCTTTACATTCCTTAATTTTCTTACTGACGGTATAAATCATAAACACTTTTCTCCTTTACATTAGAGAAGTTGCGAGTTGTGACCTATAGACAAGACCACGGAAGACGTAATAAAAAAGAAGCTAGTAAAAAAGGACATAGAGCATTATGAGAAATGGAAAACAATTGATTGGAGTGTAAAAATAAGCAGATGACTATGAAACTTTGACTACCAGCGTCGTTTTTTTTCTCGAGCAACTTGAGCTAATCCCATCCCTAATAATTCATCCATGATGATAATAGTATGATGATTACATGAAAAAAATGTGGTTCCTCTTACTTATAGCAAGGATTTAGAATACCGTGATGTAAGGAATATGTAATTGTGAAAATGAATTGTGTAAGTCAATCTATGCATGTACAGAAGCTTCAAAGAGTTATCTTGGCTTTTTAAAGATTTACTTGAAGCTCTATCTATTCTACATTTCCTTAATTTCCTATCTCTGTTGGCCTTATTCTAGCGTAAATGTGTGTAGTGTGTGAGCAAGGTGTATGCATATTATATTATTATATGCCATTTTATTTTACCATCATTACGCTAAACACAAATAGTAGAAAATGGAAGAATTTAAGGATACCATATTGGTCTGGTTATTCATTCTTCATGTAAAATACAACTAAACGGTCTTTTTAGTGTGTCTGCTTGAGTGAAACAAGAAACCTTCAAACTTTAAATGGTCGTGATGATGATGAAGATGCGTATATGAAAAGGTTGTTTGGTTTTCATTCCTTGACTAATGATGATGACACATGCATATTTTTTTTACTGAAGTGAGACCAATTCTCTCTCTGATCTGACGTGTCTCTCTAGATGAGTTTTGACTGTCTTCCTTGCCTTATCTTTACACTTTTTAAAAGTGACTGACTATAAATATAGAAGAACAAGTCACAAGTCTCTGCAAGTGCAAACAATTCCTGAACAAATAATATGTCAATCCTTATGAATAAATACTGAAAAAACTAAATACTACTCGATCGAATTGAATACCAAAATATTATCCCAGCTATTTTACAAAACACTCATGGACTCATGACATATGTGTACATCACATCATTCACATTTATTATTATTAAGACTACATTACTATGAATGAGCTATCAAGAGTATCAACTATCGCCGGACAAGTAATTTATTCGAGGATAAGAAGAAGTAATTTCATTCCTTGTTTCCATCCCCCTCTACTAACTTAAGTATATTAATTCAATGTCTTGTTGTCAACTGTGACTTTTTCTGATGTTGTGATCATCCTCTACTCGTTTGCTATGAGTAATACAATTTTGAATGTATTTTTTTATTTATTTTGTAGAATGTTTGTAACTTGACCCACCTCTGCCAAATAAACAAAGGGTAAATGATGGTGGTGATGATAAGGCGATGATATCATCCTTCCTTAAAAACAAAATTCTACAGTCTCTTTCATTTGGGTACCTAAATCACTATCACCCGATTCATGGGCTGTAATTACTCGCTGATTAGCACTCAGTTAGCGAACTAAGTTAACAATTATCTACATGTACTTTTCACACCGAACAACATGCCAAATACCAAAATTATATAGATAGCTTAAAGTAAATTAAAATCAAAATGCATTGCTAGGATTAACTTATTATTTTATTTTATGCTATATCCTTCCTTCATCCGTCCTATGCATTTTCCCTCGTATCACTGCATCGTGTGTATTCTACCTGTTCAATTTTAGCTTCTTCAAATGATAAATGATAAATTTCAGTTTTATTATGCCTTATCTTTTTAGGTTTGAGCATGAATAACCCTTACTATCAGCACTCAACAAGGAAACGATCATGTAATTTGTGATACACATTCTACATGAAAATGAGTTTTGCAACTTTTGCCGACGAATGAGATAGATTCATGGATACGGATGATAAATATAATGGAATGTAATGTAATTGGGGTTGGAAGTTGGATTTGTAACGATGCATATGCATGCAGTGCAGATGTATATGTATAGCCCCAGAGTGAATTTTATTTTATTGCAACCACGAGAACGAGAATGATATCATTCTTTCTTTACACGCATCCATCCATCCTTTTGCATTTAACTATTCACTAACCAATTACATGATTACTTACATTATATTCAAAGTAGTAACTAACTAAGAATTAAATATTGTACTATAAAAATGTAATACTAGGTACTTAACTGTTGACCAACACCATTCTGAATTAAATAACTAATCCCTATTTATTTATCAGTATTATATTGTTGGTTCCTAGCAAAATTTCGTTTTAGAGGTTTAGCCGTTCCGTTGTAGTTACTTGCAAATTAGATTTTTTGCGCTTCCAACAACATACAAGAACTGCATCTATCTACACTTGAATGCCTCATGCCTTCTCCCCTTACTTTTTACGATCCTGTTCATTTAATTATTTATTAAGTCTTAAATCACAAATGATGCTGGAAAAAATACTCTACGCGGTTGTAAAAAAAGTTCCCATAGGAAAATTGCTTTTTGTTAGATTCAGATATTTGAATTATGCAAGAAATGAAGTACCAGTTCCAAACACCGACATAGCATTTAATGACATTAAGCTTTTCTTTCAAAACCTTTTTATAAACTGAACTAACTTACTACATACCAGATATTAAGCAATTTCTAAATATTGAATAGAATATTATATTAATTTACAGTCCATACCTACTCTTCCAAGGACTCAAGATAAGTTGACAATTTTAAAATTGTGAACACAATTTATACTCCAGCAGTAGCACTACTGATGACCACTCACTGACTAGCCAAACACAAATGTCCTGTATAAAACAGTCTTCACAGAAAGCCAAGGCCTTTTTTGTCAATTTGATATGAAAGTTTATTCGTTAAATGAAGTCCTGTTCATATTTCATTCATCGTTTTTGCAATTTGCAAAATTATAAAAGCCATACATGTTATGCATTGAATAAATGTTATGAAATATTAAAATGCATTCTTCTCCACAGATAGACAGAGAGGATCACTCACTCGTCACAACCTCAACACGTCTGTCTTTAACTCAACCGGCTTTTATAGCTTCCAACCACACAAACCTTAAAAGTTGCCTAAACTATAAAACGATGATGTACCCATCACAACTGAAACCAAAAAACCAACCCCATGCAATATGCAAACCACTTCCACTCACTCGGTCTCTAGTAAAATACTATTATGTGAATGAATGAATTTTAACCTGAGAACTGTCTGAACAAGTGTTGAGCTTGGCTCTTTAAGTATAATCAATTATTAACTCTTTCCAAATTGCATAAGAACAACCCGATTGACACTTTCAAAAAACCAAAATCGGAGAGAAATGTCTCAAGAATTCGATTACGCAGAGGAAATTCATGCAAAATGAGACAGTAAGTTACGTATGTGTATAGTGCAAGTGTAGTAGGGCACGACACGCCCATATATGCAATGCACTCTACGGCTTTTGCTTCTGTATCTATTTCAATGTAAATTTCTAACAGCAGATTCATTTTCTTGCCTAATACATAATATTAGTATGTAAAATGAACTAAGCCAAAATACCAACTCGGTTGGATTTCAAACCTCGAAAAGAAATAACTCAACACACAACAACGGATGGATGAAACTATGAGACAAACAGTTGGATAGACAATATGCCGATTTAAATTAAATGTTTTTCTAAATATCACAAATTCGAAATATTTACCTGTAATTAAAAGGGGCTTCTCACACACTTATCAGTAATCACTGATTGTGATAGATGATGAGAAGAGGTGATCAAGTTTTGAAGACAATTTAAGCAGAACTCAATTATTTTTATGTAATCTTGTCAATGATTTGCAAATATTAAAAAACCGGTGCAAATGGTTCCTTAGAGTTTGGTTTCTTTCTTCTCTCCTAATTAAAATTTAAAAGCTTTAATAAATCTATGTAAATGTATTTTAATAGCTGCTGGTGTGTGGTGAGTGAAGAGTTAAATTCTTAAAAACTACATGCAGCAGCCAATAAGACAGTTCGTGTATCTTTCACTCACTCTGGCACACTGCACCCAAACTGAACAATTAATGTTATACAACTATTATAAGAAGGAGAAGAAATTAATAACGATGATAATAATAATAATTTAATGTTATGAATAAAATTGATGATGATAATAAACAAATTGCTGTTTTTTTACTTAACAACACCACACTCTTTACTGACTACTTTTGGTGGAACTTCTTTCGATTTGGATGGAAAAGAAGAGAGAGAGAGAAAGAGGCTATCTTTCAATTACAATATATAGAAGTTATTCCTGGGTTTTTTAGGTTAGGTTTGGGTTTTACTTCTTTTCCCTAGTCCCTATGTAATTTTTGTATTACAGGCCGTTTTGTCTTCTTACTTGTTTGTGGGCAAAAGAGACAACTCAGACATCTCTATATAGTAGACAAGCAGTGCAATGGGACTGAAACAGTCTTCATGTAAAAAGATACAGGAGAAGTAAATCTAATGGTAAAGTCTTGTATTTGAAGTCAAAAGCCAGCCAGCTCCAGTAAGCCAGACCCAGCCCCATAGAGCCCCTCCTGCCTTCCTAATAAATGCTCTTACATCCACCATCTTGTACACCCTTTTGAGTTAGTGCCATTTACTTTGCTCTGTCAGTGCCATAAAAACATTTGGGGTCTATCACTGTAAAGATGTGACCATTTCCAACCGATGCTACGGCTACTCTGGGAAAATCTCTATGCCGACGGTCTATGTCTTATTCCCTAAACAAAACTTCGTCAGTGTGTCTAAAAACATGATGATGGGATACCAAACCTTAACTGAGGAGGAATTCATACCCTACACGGTATCCAAGAATCCAAGCTTTTACTTCGTGTTACCCATAGATAGATACACTTGTAGATGCTTTTGTGAGGAATGGCCGAATCTCAGTTGCCCCCACTACTCATGCCATCTCAATTCGTATCTGATGCATCACTTATTCCTTTCTACTTGAACTTTCTCTCGAGAGGTAGGAAGCAAAATAGTAGGTTATAGAGTGGAAATAAATATTGACCTATTGGTTGGGGCACTTTCGCTCTGCACCAAAAGGGAAAGTTGACTGGAGAAAGTTGGGCTAGAGATGCAGACAAGTTTGTACTACGTGGGATTATAAAATGTTACATGTGTATCTCATACAGCCTATTTCAATACATCTGGATTAGCTTTCTCCTTTTCAACAGATCTGATTTACTTATTTATATACACTTTGATACACTCTATCTTTTGTCTAATAGAATAATTCTAACGTCATAATCATTAAACACCATGAGGAGAGCAAGTAGAATTATTGTAGGTTAGATAGAGGAGAGAAATATAAGAATGAGTTAGGACACTTTACTTTTTAATCGTGACCTACTGGCTGCAATATGAAAGTATTTTTATTTATTTATTAAATCATTACCAAAACAAAAGTACTCTCTCTGTCTCTCTCACTGTCTTCATTTTAAAACAATTAATTTTGACAGGAACGTTTCACCTCGTTTCTAAACTTGTCCATTTTGCAATATAGAATATAGTACTTCTTAAGAAAGGATTTCGAGTTTTGTCCTTTAATGTACATCAAAGTTCTAGCTTAATAATAATGATGATTCCATTAAAATTATCAATTTCGAAATTAATGTGAAAAAAAGCCTTCGTTTGCGCTTAGGGCGATGATACGAAGGATGTATTACCATAGTTATTAAAGTTCAACAAGGAAGGTTAACTGCTGCAAACAGTTGTGCAGCCAGTGTGATTTTGAATTAGTATTATTATCTTCGATTTTAAAATAGGACGTGTGCAAAGGGTTTCCAAGTAAAAGAAAGATAAGGGAAATCAAATGGCAACGGAAGAAATGTGTACGACTACAACTGATACAAGCGGTCCGGGTATTATCAGCGGTAGTAATTCTTATGGAAACAAGTTGGTAAATGGCAGTTGTACAATTATTACCAACGGGGGCACTGAAGAAAGTTCTCCGGCAGAGCTTCCGATAACAGAAGTAGTAAATTCCCATCTGGAAGTAACTTATTCGTCTGAGACTCAAAAGACAAAGAATGACCACCATAACAATAATACGAGTGAAAATACAAGGGAAAGGTCACCTTCTCCTGCTCCACTTTCTCCATGTCCAAGCCCAGTGTGTACAAGATGCCAAAAGACAGAGACCGAGTCAAAGGCGATGGTGGCCCAGCTGAAATCCCAATTTGAGACTGACTATAATAGAGTAAGTACCTTGTTGAAGTACATGAGTATGATCAGATGTGTCGTCTAAATCATGATTTTGAATTTCGAATGCTAAATTCGATTTTGTTTTATTACAGCTGAAAAAAGAAGTAGAAATGGCAACCAAAGCAAAAGAAACGATTGTAATGAGGTATGCGAATAGCGAAATGGAAGTCCTAAAGTTAAAAAGAGATGTTGAAAATTCCGATAAACAAATTAAGCAATTAAATCGGGAGATTGAGCTGTTACATAAGAAACAAACTATGTTATCTACGGAAAGAGAAAGGCTGACCTTGATGGTTGATTCGAAGGTTTGTAATATTCAATCATTTGTTTTTGAGAACGTTGCAACAATGTAAAGTAAAGGAATAAAAACCATGATTTTTACTGAATGTTGATTTTAGGTCCAGGAAATTCAAGGAATGCAAAAGCATATCGACTTACTAAAAGAAGATATTTCATCGAAAGATTTTAGAATTAAATGGACACAGAATAAATTGACGGCGGAGTGCGAAGCTCATAAGGTAATAAAATATGATAGCATATATATTAATTTAAAATGAGTTCGATACGAAGACTTATTAGTCATGCCTTAAGAAGATATTTGTAACAAGAGTGTAATATTTTTCAGAGTACACAGGAAAGACTTGAAAGTAGAATCCAGGAAATTGAAAAAGAATTGGAAGATATTCACAGCTCTCAAATTCAAAAGACAATAGAAGAAGACAAAGCTGGCGAGCCTAAAACCGAAGATATTGACAGTAGAACTGAAAAAAATTCCGATGTAGTATTAAGTTCGACGGAAAGCAGCCCTGTTCAGTCAAGTACAAGTACGAAAGAGCTTGAAGTGTTAAAGCAAAAGAATAAGTCCCTAATTGAAGAAAACAATTCCTTGTCATATCGAGTACAAAGTTTGGAGCAGGAGAGATTAGACCTCGAGCAAAAGTTTGCTAGATTACAGGAATCTAATTCGGAACATCTTCATCAGATTGCATCTCTTCAGTCTGATCTAGCTGCTACAGAATCACAGAAAGTTCACTTGCAAAGGTAAAAAGTCATTTTACCTAATTTATTGCGATTCGATACTTCTATGGTCTATAATCATATTCAATGTGTATAATTACTTTTTCTTGTCAATGCAGGGAGCAAGACTTAGTAATAGCTTTGCAAAAGGAGTGTCAGAGTTTGCGTCAAGCTCATTCTGAAGCGTTAGCAGATATGGCTGTATGTAGAGCGAAGGAAGCCGAGTTACTTGGGTACACTCAACAGGTCACCGAGAAGAATGTAGCCCTTCAATCTGAATTCTCCTCTGTAGAATCGAAAGTAAGTTTTTTTTAAATTTTTGTCATTGTAGTTTATCGTACCATAGAAATTTACTAAGCAATTTACTTTTCTATTTCAGAGTTTTGTATTAGAAGAAGAAAATGAACGACTGCACCATCAGATTGAACATCTTGAAAATGACCTCAAAAATTTGGAAAAGATGATGTCTCAAGAAAGTAAAAATTATCTTCAAGAAAAACAGTCCGTTGAAAGTGATGCAGATCGACAGAAAAAGCTAATAACAGAATTACAGCTCCAGCTTGATGAGGCGAGAGGAGAGATTGGTCTGCTGAATAGAAAATTGAATTCTAGTGTTAGGGTATGTCTTACTTTTTAAAAGTCCACTTTTAGTTGGGTAAAAATATTCCTCAGCAACTACAATTTTTCAATTAATGTGTACTTTAATAGGAATTAAGTAAGGAACTGCATTCTGCTCGAAAACAAGTAAAGGATAGTCACCCAGGCTCAGATGCATTGAGTCAAAGTTCTCGTACCAGTTCCAGTAGCTCATTAGCCAATGGAGATGCTTCTATTCAGTCTTTGAAATCAAAGCAAGATGAAATTTCTAATCACGAAAAATCAAATGTAATTATATAATTTAAATATTTTCAATCTTTTATTCGCAAAATTGTCATTAAATTTTTATAAGTTTTAACTGATTTTATTTTGGTTAATTAAAGGATCAAGATTGTCCTGTGATACCTGACCAACAAATTCTGATCGAGAGGATAGTTAAACTTCAGCGTACTTTGGCAAAAAAACAAGACAAAATAGAATTCTTGCAAGAACATGTCAAACAGCTTGTAGAATCTATACAAAAAAAGTCAAAAATTATTCAAGTCTATGCAATGTCACAAGATGTTGAAGCATTATCTTCGAATATTTCAGAGCAGAATAAGGTAACATGTTTTATTTAATTCTAATCATTTTTAGCTCTCCTTTTGTTGGATTTTATTTTTGTTTTATGCTATGCCAAATTTTCTAACACTACTATATGCCCGTTTAATTGTTTGTTCAAAAATTAACTATGGGGCTTATTGCATAATCTCTCTCTTTTTTAAATAGCGTACGTTGGAAAAAATAATATCGGTAATTTACATGCCCAGAAATTCACTGTATTGTTTGCAAGATTTAGCTTCAGTATGTTTATTTTAATTTTCAGGCTGAAGCGTTAAAGCATGGTGGAATTATGGCCTCGGTGTATGGTTCAAAGCCTGCGGACGACGGGCTAACATTAGATTTGTCTCTTGAGATCAATCGAAAGTTACAAGTGGTGCTTGAAGATACCTTACTCAAAAACATAACACTTAAAGTAAAACACAATTTTAATTTATAAAAGTGATTTAATTTGTTGTGCGATTTGAAATAAATACCGATATTAATTGATACTTTACTTATTTTCACAGGATAGCTTAAATACCCTTGGTAAAGAAATCTCTAAGCTGACGGAAATAAATCAAGATCTCCGTAAGCAAACAGTTTGCAATCCAGAATAATTACTCATCGAAAATAAAGAGTCAGTTTATTTATTTATTTTACTTGTCTGTAAACAATTACTTCGGCAAGAAATCCTTGTTTCAAGCTGCCTGATTTCGATTCAGTGTAGAGTGTGTTCTTTAATACCAAATGTAAACGTCGCATAATATTAGGCTTATCGTATTGTATTCCGCTATAGCTTTTATTTATGAGTGATTCAAATAACGAATGTATCACACGCAGTGAATGTGATTGACATAATATGAAAGTACCTTAAAAATGAAAATATAAAGAGCATTGACAAATTTTTAATTAACTGGAGTTCCTATATTCTTTTTACTATTTCCAAACTTGTGATGAGGAGTATCTGTAATAAGACATAATCGGTCTATTTCACAAGAGTTAGCCAATCGTGCTATATTTCAAGTACCTATATGATTATAGGTAATTATAAATATCAATAAACTGTTTACAAGTCAGTTTTACATATGCTTCTTATCACAAAATAAATACACCCAGACCCAGCCCTAATATTATTAGGTATGTTTTATTATTTACTTCAAGCAAACATTACATCATTTCAGTCCATTTTTAATTTTTTTAATCCTTCGACTTTTTAGTATGGATGAATGACATCTTGATAAACGATGATGTCTTGAGAGATTTTATTCAAGCATTCGACCTACGTAAAATTGGCACACCAATAAATGACAGTATTATATTTTTGAAAATCTGTATGAATCATTTAATTGATAAAGCCTGTATAACCTTAACGCTACTTGAGTTTAAAGATGAGAAGAAGATTCAATCAAGTTTTGCATAAACAGAAGGTAAAAGGCATAAGGATTGGTATCAAAAGCATAAAGCATTTTTATCTTAGTCCGAAAAACAGATGTTCACTTGTAAAAATGAAGATAAAATGGATGTCACCAGAAGTGAGACAAGGTCACACTATACCAAGTCATCAATAACTATCTAACTACTACAACGAAAAAGAAATAGCACAGTACATGCATCATATGTAGGTTGTCTTTGGGTTTAAAATCCTATATAGAATAAAATAAATAATGAGAGTTATTATATCGAGGGATGATAAACTGGAAATCTGGAGGAGATATTACCACAAAGAAGAAAGATAAGTACATAAGTATACAAAAAATACTTGATCTTCCTAACCCAATGACCAGTTTGGCGTGGTTAATACAATTAGATTTGGATACCAATACAAATGAAGCGGAGTATATATTCACAGTCAATAGATATATCAGAAGTCCTGTTGAAATAGTTCAGAGTACCTCAAAAAGCCTTATACAGACCCAAACCGGTTGTATAAAATTAAAACTATGTATATGATAATTTAAAAATAAGGCTGGATTTCACTATACTTCATTCATTTTTTTAACAAGGCTGAAGAAAAAAAATATGGATCTCAAATCAACTTAAAATTTTCCATGCTTCCAGTCAAACATATTTGCCTGATTGCTTTTTAATAGTGTATTGCAATATCACTAAACAGCATTCAACCAACTGTTGTAAATTGTTATTTACGCTTCTGGAAAGATTTCAGCAAGTAGTTTTTGTACTAGTTGACACTAAAATATTAGACCAATATTAACCCTCTACAAAAAACTATAGTTCTTCCATAGTCACTAAAACTTGATCAAAATGCCTCAGCATTTAATCAGCAAGGATGTCGCAGATATTGAGGTGAGATTTTAGATAATGTTAATAATTTTAAACCTCTTTTAAATGTTACGATAAAAATTTCCGACTATTAGAAGTTGCGTTCAATTTCAAAGCATCCTACCTTAAATTAGTTTCAATGCAACCTATCTGTTATTTAATTTATTTAATTTAACGACGTAAACAAATAAATATAAATTGAACATTTGTGAAGCTGGAAACTGGATGGTTTAAAAAAAATATCGATGGAATTTATTTAATATGTTTAAAGAATTCATACAAAACAACCTGTCAATGTTATTTTGATAGGCATTTCTTAATCTTTAACATTTTTATTACAAATCATTCGGAAGGAAAATTTTTGCTTCATGATAGTAGTCGGAGTCTGACAATGAGTCTCAACTCTAACTCAATTTGAAGTTTCATTCGGGTGAAAGGATTTGCATAGCTAAGAACAAAAGTGGCACTTAAATGAAAGTAAGAAAAACGTGTTAATGCCTCGTTAGTGTCTCGTATAAATAGTGTTTAAAGAGTAAATGGAAATAACTTGGAGGAATGGCAGCCTTTAAAATCATTTGCCGAGAAAAGCAATGTTTCATAGATCCATTAGGCGTCCAACAAGGCATGAAAATAGACTCTTTTACTCGCATTGTGAACATTTCTGATTTTTTTCAACCTTTTTACAGAGTCTTCTTTCATTAAACCCAAAAATAAAGCCGTACGCATCCCTCGTCCCTTCTGCAGAGACGAAGCAGAATAAGAAAAACTGGAAAAGGAATGGAGATAAAAAATGCGATGTATGAAATAAATTACTACTTTTAACATCTTCATGTTACGTTAACACATACTTTCCATAAGATATGCATGTTTTTTCGTTTCTACAAAAGTAGTTTATGTTTTGTTCATAACTTGCATTTCCGGTGCTTTTTTCTAGTCTTGTACACCACTTCTAAATAATTTTGATGATATAAAACATACAACTTTAAGTGAAAGGGGTGCCCTCAGAGAAGCAAGTAGGTGTCTGAAATGTGCGGATGCACCTTGTCAAAAATCATGCCCTACCCAACTTGATGTTAAGACCTTTATTGGAAACATTGCAACCAAGGTACCTAAATGAATATGTGAAAAATGAATGCTGATTATTTTCATAAATTAATAGCACAATATTTATATTATCTACATAGAATTATTATGGAGCTGCAAAAGCTATCTTCTCAGACAATCCCTTGGGGCTTACCTGTGGAATGGTTTGCCCAACAAGTGACTTATGTGTTGGTTCATGTAACTTGTTTGCTTCAGAAGAAGGACCGATTAACATTGGTGGCCTTCAGCAGTTTGCAACTGAGGTAATGCTTAAAATAAATAGTTTCATGGAGGTTAACTTACCAACTATATGGCTTACGGAACTTGAATTAATCATTTGCTTGTACTACAGATCTTTATGAAAATGAACATCCCTCAAATCCGACCTCCAGCTGTAGGGCAAACAAGCTCAAAAAGTTTCAAAGATTCTAAGATAGCTTTGTTAGGTTGTGGACCAGCCACAATCTCTTGTGCAACATTTTTGGGTCGTTTGGGCTATGAAAATCTAGTTATTTATGAGAAAGAAAAATATATTGGAGGGTTGAGCTCATCCGAAATTCCGCAATATCGGCTTCCAATTGGAGTAGTACAGTATGAAATAGACTTGATGAAAGACCTGGGGGTGAGGATTGAAGGGGACAGAAAACTTTCGGCGTCCGATGTAACCTTAAAGGTATTAAAACACATAATGATAATTAAAGATTTACGAATTTATGTTCCTGGATTTTCATGAATGATTTAATCTACCCATCTATCATCACTTTTTGTCATAATTAAGATTAACGTATCATATCATAAAATTTCATGAAACTGATCTAATCATTAATATATTTTTTTCTTGAATTTTATCTTCAGAAATTAAAAGATGAAAATTTCGACGCTGTATTCGTCGGTATTGGTTTACCAAATCCCAAGCGCGTTCATCCATTTGAAAATCTTACTGAAGAAATGGGATTCTTTACATCTAAGGATTATCTTCCTAAAGTTGCTCTGGCAAGCAAACCTGGTACTTAATTACAGCTAAAAAATGCGCATTAATTACTATACACATGTTAAATTTAATACGCAAGCTTTATGTAAATAACAGGTATGTGCAAATGCAGTAGCAACAAAGTGCTTCCTCAGCTGTCAGGTAAGGTAATTGTACTTGGAGCTGGAGACACTGCGTTTGATTGTGCTACCTCAGCTCTTCGTTGCGGAGCTTCCAGAGTTTTCGTTGCGTTTCGAAAAGGCTTTACAAACATTCGAGCCGTTCCTGAAGAGGTACGAGTTTAACTTACGATCAATGGTCTAACTAAATTCCCTCCATATTATGAAATTCGACTATTTTATTCCTCAAGATGGACTTGGCCAGAGAAGAGAAATGCGAATTTTTGCCATTCCTAGCGCCTAAATCTGTTATAATGAAAGGTTCTAGCGTCGCTGGTATGGAATTTTATAGAACTGAGCAAGATGAAAATGGTGAATGGGTCGAGGATAAGGACCAAACTTGCACTATTAAAGCAAATTACATTATCTCTGCTTTTGGATCTGGCCTTTACGACGAAGAAGGTTAGTAAACTGCATTCGGTTCTCACGATTGTTTAAACTTTAAAGTGATATAATGAGCCTTAAGTCTAACCCTGTTCTCTGCGAAAAAATAGTTAAAACAGCTTTGGAGCCCTTGAAATTCAATCGATATGGATTGCCAAATGTAAATGAAAAGACGATGCAAACCAGTGAAGAATGGGTGTTTGCTGGGGGAGATATTGCAGGAGTTTCAGAGACCACGGTGGAAGCTGTAAATGATGGTAAAACAGCCGCTTGGAGCATTCATAAATATCTTCAGGTAATTTAAATCTTTTTTAACGCTTTTGTTTTGAGTTAAAACTTAAAGTATTTTTTTTCTGTGACAGGAAAAGTTTGGCACTCCTATTACAGGAGAACCAAGACTTCCAAAATTTCATACACCAATTGATTTGGTTGATATTAGCTCTGAAGTTTGTGGAATAAAGTTTGAAAATCCATTTGGACTAGCTTCAGCGACACCATGTACAGCAAGCCCCATGCTTCGAAGAGCATTCGAAGCTGGATGGGGATTTGCTGTTACGAAGACTTTCTCCCTTGACAAGGTTTTCATACAAGCTGTTAAATGATTACTGTAATATAGTCTCATTCAAGGAATAAAGTTTAAAGTAAACTCTTTAAAATCTTATAGGACTTGGTCACGAACGTTAGCCCACGTATCGTAAAAGGCACAACATCTGGATATTTATACGGCCCTGGACAAGGATCTTTCCTAAACATTGAGCTTATTTCTGAGAAAACGGCTGCGTATTGGTGCCAAAGCGTTAAGGAATTGAAAGCTGATTTTCCAGATAAGGTATTGAATCGTGAAAATTATTTTTCTCCGATAATTTTTTTTTGTTTATTAAAAATACATCTTGTTGCTTAACCTTACAGGTCATAATTTCTAGTATAATGTGCTCATATAATATGAACGATTGGACAGAACTGGCAAAAATGGCGGAAGCTTCCGGTGCTGATGCATTAGAGCTAAATTTGTCCTGTCCACATGGAATGGGAGAACGTGGAATGGGATTGGCTTGTGGACAAGACCCAGACCTTGTTAGAAACATTTGCCGATGGGTGCGGGCTGCTATAAAAATACCGTTCTTTGCAAAGTTAACACCTAACGTTACGAACATAGTTGATATCGCGCGTGCAGCATATGAAGGTAAGTTATATACGGATGGATTCTTCATGCAAGATTTATTATGAGGAGATTATGGGTATATGTTTAATTATCTCTATTTAAACCATTAGGAAAGGCAGATGGAGTAACTGCAACAAATACTCTGTCTGGATTGATGGGTTTGAACGCTGCAGGAGAACCTTGGCCAGGCGTTGGTAACGAGAAGCGCACAACTTACGGTGGCGTTTCTGGAAATGCAATCAGACCTGTAGCGTTGCGTGCTGTCTCAGCGATAGCGAGAGCTTTGCCAGGTTTCCCTATTTTGGCTACCGGAGGAATCGATTCTGCTGAAAGTGCACTTCAATTTTTGCACTGTGGAGCCTCCGTTGTTCAGGTATATTTGTATGACTAATGAGCAATTTTGATTTTAAAAGAACTTATTCATTTCATGTTTCAAAATAGATTTGCAGTGCTGTGCAAAATCAAGATTTCACAGTGATTGACGATTACGTCACAGGATTGAAGGCATTGCTGTACCTAGAAACCATTGGTTTGAAGGGCTGGGATGGACAATCTCCTCCAACCCCACGTCATCAGAAAGGCAAACCTGTGACCAGTTCTGCAGCTACGGATAAAGTATGTAAAATGAAATTCACAATGCATAGAAGATGACTACAACTATTAGAAAATTTGTACTGAAACGTGCTTGAAATTTTAAACAATTACTTTCGAAACTTTTTTACAGCATTTACCTTCGTTTGGACATTACTTGAAACAAAGAGAGGAAATAATTGCTGAAGAAAAAACTAAAGTGACTATTGAAATGCTAGAAAAAGGTTTAGCAAGCCGACAGGTATCTCAGCCTCAGTCCGGAATTCCAGCTGTCAAAGATGTAATTGGACGAGCTGTTCCTCGGATAGGAACTTATGGCGAGCTCAATAACAAGCAGCAAGTTGTTGCCCTGATTGATGAGGTATTCGATTCAGTCAGAAATTATGGGAGAAAAACTTAGCATCTTTAAGTTCATTTTTAATTTGCAATCGTTTTTCTTAGGAAATGTGCATAAATTGTGGAAAATGCTACATGACGTGCAATGATTCAGGTTATCAAGCTATTGACTTCGATGCGGAAACCCATTTACCAACAGTCAACTCAGATTGTACAGGATGTACGTTATGTACTTCTGTTTGCCCGATCATTGATTGCATTCAGTAAGTACTCATTCTATTGACAATTTAAAAATTAAATTTGTTGCCAGTTTCGTATAAAATTTTATAATCTATCCGCAGAATGGTTCCTAGACCAACTGACTACATCCCAAAACGAGGAATCGCTCCACTACAAGTCGCTTAAGCGTTATTTTTATATTATTAGCCTTGTTTAGTAGATTCACTATAACTTTCACAAAATTAAGCAGCTAACCCATATAAGAAGGTACTCTGAGTTGGTTTATATCAGATCTATATCAACAAGTGAAATTTTGAATATACTGTAACTTTAGAATCAGATAAGTTAATTAGCCAAGACAAAATACCTGATCATTTTAAAATTGAGTTAAAAAATAAAATATTAATGATAATAATGTTATTACACAAAGACCAGCAAAGACCTTGATATTTTTAGCCTTTACCTTTTTTAAAGGATGTATCGCAAAAGGCCAAGTTCAAAAGCTGATAATACTTAGCATTTAATCAGTTACGTTGCTTCCGAAAACCCGTAATGAAGCAATGAAGGTGCATACTTTCCAAAAAATACTGTTAGTTGAGTCACTAGTTAAAGTTGGGTAAGTTTAGTCAACTTTCAAACTTTTTATTTAATAAAAGTCAGTTATATTAATTTACAATATATATGGAAGCGCTCTCGTTAATTCATACGAAACAAAGAAGTAATGCATTAGGTAAGAATTAACAATTAATTATCAGTTGACAGAACAGTCAAGAATTAAAAAATTTCAATACATATTACAATAAAAGATATTATTAAACAATTTCTCAAAAGAGGTTAAAATTAAAATATGTGCTCTTTAAAAATCATTATTACAATTATGTTACCTACTCGACCATCCAAAAATTGGAGTCGTAATACATTCGTTTCTTAAAAATCATTTAAAAAATATTTTCCATTTACTCAACCATTTAAAATGGGAGTTAAATTTCATTTAAAACATTTCATCTAAAAAATTAACCACATAAAATAGGAGCTCAGTTTCATTAAGATTTTTTAAACTGAATGAGGCTAACTAGAAATATAACTTACAGTTTTTACTAACAAATTACAAAGAAATGTTACCAAAAGATTGTGATAATGTGATGATGCATACGACTGACAAGCGTAGTCAATATCTTTTGCATGTTATAAGCTACTGAGATCAAACTTACTATAGACAATCAGACGAACGCCGTTACAAAACATGGTTCTATAATACAGTTGTCAAAAATTAATAACTCTATCCTAATTAATACTGCATATTCTACTTACTTCGTATGTGTCTTCCGAGTATTTGATGTATATGTTCATTATTTTTCCATGTTGACCCAATGTAGGGAAATTGATTGCGATGCGCCTGTTGAGTCGTTTACCGTATTTTTTTGCAAGTAGAAAACATCTTTTCATATCACGGAATTAGGAATAACAAGTTAATGCTTTGAAAATATAACGACTGTTGTGAAAAATCTACTATTCACAATTTCAGTCTTTTACGGAGTTATTTCTTGGTGGATGGATATTGCTAATCGTATCGGCTCAACATAAATGAGAATGGGAAATTCCAACTGCAAAATGATAAAGAACAGTTTAATGCTAGTCAGCCAATGATGTTTTATTATTAATGATTTGACTTTAAAATGTCTTACTTGATTTTTATTAGTTTGATTAATTCGAGATATCTGACTGACTATGTAATTACAACTGTCTTGATTCAAACTAATGTGCAACCACTCTCCCTTGGCAGCAAGACAATTCTCATCAGTCGTAAAAGTGCCTGGCATATGTGGAGGAACAAATGTCACAGCTAGATCTGATTTCCAACTTTTAAATGTGAAATGGCGACCATGATTAACTCGACCACTAAAATTATTGAATAATACAGGTTAACATACATTATTGACGCTTTCATATTTACAAGTAAAGTCAATGAATCAACCGTCTTCAATAATCAAAAGTGAACAATACATTAATGCTTCAACAAAACATGTACTAACCGCAAAGCTAACGGCAGCAACGATCCCGTCTCCATATCCATTGTCAAATGAATTGAATTGTAATAAGTTACAGAACTATCATTTTCTGAGTCACCCTTGACGGAAT
>JAQFZZ010000066.1:0-39467 GCA_034696405.1 Isotoma caerulea | reverse complement strand
AATTCGTAACTATAAACTCATCCACTTTTTGACATTCCGAAAAGTAGAAAGCAGAAGCGGAACTCTAAACTACCCTTAAGTCTTCTTACGCCAACAGAATATTATAATTACACTGATCTCATGTATCAGAAGTACACATTTTATTCAAATTCAATGTCAAGAAATCATTGTCTGAAATTTATAAAAATTTGCAAATAGAATATAATAATATTATGCAGATGCAGATGTAATAACAATGAGACACGTCATTGTATTCGCTTATGGACTACCTTGTTGCAAAAAAAATCATTTTGCTAACACATTCAACGACAGATACAAATTTCTTACACGTTTACTAGTTAAAGTGTATAGTAGGTCTTCTCTTATGCTTTATGCTTTAAGTACTTCATTTTTACGTTTGGCCTTTATCAGAGTCAAAGAAGAAGCTTTTCATGTCTGTCCAAATTTGGAAACTTGCTTTTTTATAGCTGAGGCTTTATTTTACACAGCATTTCGCACGGTCAACGGTTGACATCTTTTATTTAATAATAGCTCTATTTAGTTTCTTTAAAACTAAAAAATCTTAATTCTTTAATTTCTGTTTTTGTTTCAACTATGTCATTGTTAATCCCAGAACAATACATGATAGAGAATGCAGTAAGAAACTCTTAGGAAAAATGCTTTTCAACCTCTAATTATTTTATATATGACTTAAACAAATGACAAATGACGCAATTATATAAGAATTAAGATTATAGAATACAAAGTGTGTCATAATAATTACTATATGATACTGACTGTGGACTGACACCTTAATGATTGTGGA
The DNA here is from genome assembly GCA_034696405.1 of Isotoma caerulea. Lineage (NCBI taxonomy): Eukaryota > Metazoa > Arthropoda > Collembola > Entomobryomorpha > Isotomidae > Isotoma > Isotoma caerulea. Next base: position 38,662 of record JAQFZZ010000066.1, on the reverse strand, counting down.
TTGATATATTAATATTCAAATATTTATTTAAAATTTAAATGGTTGGAAGAAAAACGAATCATGAAATTTGTCTTACGTGATGAGTTTGGAGAACAAGTAGGCAATCATTTTGAAATAGATGAGATACGAAGTGAAGTAAGAGATCAGGTCACAAACAGGTTAACCAAGGGTTATCCCAGTTTTTTCAGTCGATTATCAGATCCTGGATATAAAGGCAGGGACTATTTTTAATGCTTAGGATCGAGCGGGTCTCCCGTGTTCATCTTGTTATCTGTAATTCAAAAATGACAATGACGAGTTTACCTAAACTTAAAAAAAATATCACTGCACAAAATTTGTGCATTGATATTTTTTTAAAGAGCACAATGCATTCGAAGTCGAAATATTTAAAAATGAATTGATTGAATACTAAATGCAAAATGCAATATAAGAATGTATAGCTTACTTAAAAAAACAGACGGGATTTAGTTAAGGAAGAAGAGAGAGATAGAGAGCCCGTCAGTCTGTCTTGGCATGACCAAGGGAACTAATGCCAAATATTGGTAAATGTACGTTACGTACGTTATAAATAAATAAGCCAAAGGAAACAGCAGGTTACGATGGTTACTATAATGGTTAGTAGGTGATTTGACTGGAATGGAATACAGAATAGCGAGGGTTTGCATCTCATCCTATTTTTGTTTTACATTGAATGCATGCGGCATGAAAAACAAAGAATTCTCTCTCTGCTGAAACCAGAAGGCAAGCGCAAGCCAGCCACAGAACACACTTAGGCCTTTACACTGTTTACACTTTATCTCTATTCTGTCTGTGAGCCAGAGAGAGAGAGAGAACCAAAACGTTATCCATCCGTATTCTTTGAGAGAGAACAATTGAAATATTATTGGAACAAGAAATGAATTGTTTGCCATCTAACGAGACAACATGAGCTAAAGTTCCCTCCAAGGGTTTTTTCTTAGCTGATTTAAAGTCATAAACTTTTAGAAGTTTAAAGTTCCTTCTTTGCAATAAGACCATTTTTATTATCATTAGATTCTTAATTTAGATGTCATTCACAAGTATCGTTATGAATATAGATTATGAAATAGTTAGACATTTCTATGAGTTTGACAGTGACAATCAATGAGATGAATGATTTTAAAGCCAATGATTGCCGATTGCCTTAATTTAATGGTTGATAAGGAAACATGTCCGATATTGCTAGAAAGGAACGTAGTATATTAAACAACGGCAGGTTAAAATTTAACCGTTTAATAAATTATAATATCACTAAAGGTACATCTGTTTCGTTTTTTATTCACTCTAGAAGTGATTCTAGTTTTTTATGTTGTTTCTGAATCTGAAAACTTTGATACAAATATGACACGGTATTTATAAACCGGAGAAATTCATTATTACTTGGCGGGTTTAACGGCAACACCACAAAGAGTGCACTTTTCCTACTGTTCAGAAAGTAATAAAAAAGTCGCAGTTGACTGACAAGCCAAGCCGAAACATACACGATAGAAAATTGTTCAGTTATTATTTCATGAATTATTGTGTATTGCCGGTGTTCTAGTGTGTCGTCACACTCCCTCCTACACTCACTACACAGCTGACTAAGGGTTCCACTAATTTACATTACAGTTAGTTTAGTAGCTCCGTTTGCTGTCTCCGATTGCACACCAAGACAGAGAGAAGGTCAAAGATTAAGGTAGGTAGATGTGTAGATCACAGTATGCAGTAACTTTGAATTTTTTAGTTTAGAATTTCGGAAATAAATGTGAAGAATTACAGAGAATTCAGAATTAGATTTCGAATATAATGTGTAAGATTTTATGTTTTTTTCATTTATCAATTTATACATTATAATTTCAATTTCTTCACAGGTTACAACAACAGGATTTAAGGCACTGCACACTGCACTGTGCATTGACTGATGACTGACCTACCTACCTGCAGCTCCACATCCTTTCAGAAGATCTCTTCAAATTATTATTATTACACGTTATTAGTCTGAAACTAAAGATAATTCAGCATGATGTTAACTAAACCAAAAACGATTACAGATCATGATAACTCTATCTCTTGCATATTCTGCAAGTCCCCAGAGGTTGATGAGGTGAACCTTGGCCCTATTTACACCTTCGAAGGTGTAGCATGTCATTATTACTGCATGGTAAGAAGATAATTTTAGGCCATTGATTATCATTTGTTTGTAACATGTAATGAAAGTAAGTTTATGTGTTAATCAGTCATTACGTTTTATACTGATTGGGATTGTTTATTTTTTTATTTTTAGTTGATGTCCGCCGCACTTAGTCAGAATGGGACGGATGATGAAGGCATACAAGGGTTTATGCCTATGGATATAATGAAAGAAGTTCGAAGAGCCTCAAGATTGGTACGTTTTGCTTCTCCTTTAAATAGTATTGTAAATATAAAGGTTCAATTTTAGCTAAAAAGCGATTTTTGGTTTAGAAATGCTCATATTGCCATACTGGCGGTGCTTCGGTGGGGTGTTGCAGGAAGAGTTGTAAGCGTGCTTATCACTTTCCGTGCGGTCTTAAATGTGGCGTTAATTATCAGTTTCATGGAAATTACGAGTAAGTGCTGATTGATGTTGATAGGAAAATTCTAAAGTGCGATTGATGTTTATGAGCAAATTGCTATTTACGAATTGATATCGTAAATTAAAATAACTACATATACACGACACTTAATTGCGCTTCTAACTGTTTTCATATTATAATTATTGATTACTTCTATAGGGCGTTCTGTAAAGAACACGCAACACCACAACAGATTCATATTAAATACCGTGACTGGAAATGTCCAATTTGTATGTGTCGAGTGATTCAGTCTGATGAGCCTATCGTGGCCACCTGCTGCAATGGAGCAGTTTTCCACAAAGTGTGCCTAAAGGTGAACTGAGGACCTCTAATTTTCTATATTTCTAATGCGAAGCAATTTACGTATATAAATCCAATATTTAATTACGAAATCGTCTCTCAGGTAATGGCACTCAATGCGGGCTACTTTTTTAAATGTCCCATGTGTAATGCAAATAAAGTCTTCACTCAAGAAATGAGGCATAACGGTGTTTTTGTTCCTGAACAGTAAGTAAACAAATGTTTTGCAGTCTATTTAAAATCTACAAATCTTCTAATCTGTGTGTGAAGGGAAAACTTTTTATTTTTCAGGGACGCATCATGGGAAAGAGAGGTTTGTCTTATACTTGAAATTGATACAAATTTATTATTGGCACACATTTCGAGACAAAAATTAAAATGCTATAAACAATGTTTTAGCCAAATGCGTTCCAAGAGCTGCTATTTCAGTATTCAAAATGTGACGCTGAAGTGTGCTTATCCACTAAAGGCAGAGAATACAATGCAGCTAAAGGGTATGTAGTTTTTAAATTTTATTACAAAATATGCAAATAAATATATATTTGTAAATGTTTCTCCGAACTAATTGCACACTGGGCTAGATAATAGTCAATATAATATAATTATTGAAAAGTAAAAGTAATATTTTTTATCTATTTATCCATCCCAGTTCATTTTACAAACTTACGTTTGTATTTAAATGATACCCCATCCTCACCATACCTTTTAAAGTGAGTTCTTGGTAGGGTTAACCTAACTTAAGTAAGTGAGTCATCGAACTAAGAGCAAGTGAAGTATTTACTGGGTAGTAAACTAACCTTTGCTAGATATTAAAAGTTAGAACCCGAGGCAAACTCCCACTTACAATGTGCACCGATCAAGCCACCACTCTTTTGCTCCACTTCAAGAAATGCAACGAAAAGGACTTTTCGTGCTAAAATAACATAGGGCAGGTATGGTATTTAACTAAGGAACATCAGTCCCTTGTAGGATACACTAACCCTTAAACTATCAGGCCTTAGCCCTTAGCTTTCCAAAGTCATGTAGTCAGCTCAACATTATAGACATTAAAGTCAGCTCAACATTATAGACATTAAAGTCAGCTCAGCATTATAGACATTAAAGTCAGCTTTATCATTATATAAGATTTGCTACCGTACCGCCCATATAATAGGCTTGCACAAATTCCTTGGTAATACAATACAGTCATAATTTATTGAATAAAGTGTTATTATTTTTGTTTCAAGGGGTTTCATTCTTGCCCGATGCAGAATCTGTGGTGCTGCAGGAGTTCACAGACAGTGTGGAAATCTAAAAACTGTTGCAAATTGGGCGTGCATTGAGTGTTTTGAAATAGAGAAAAAGAGTAAGTAGTAATCAAAACATTATTTTGCATGACGTTGTACAGTAAAAAGAAAATATACAATAGACTAAATAAGAACTTGTTGTATCTAAAATAGCTGAAGAAGATAGAGCAAATAAAATGCTAGAAAATCCAGAGTCAGTGATCGACGACTATGCGACTGCACAAAGGAATACTGCTCCAACTCAACCAAGACGAAGGGTTTCAAAACCGACACAAGCTGCTTTGCAATCAAGAGCTCATCGGAACTATGATGATTGTGAAGAAGTTGATCTTGAAAAAGTGAAGATTAGTCCTTCCTGTTTCGCCTACTTCCCGTATTCGAAAAACAATATGAAAGAATTCCAACACAACAGAGTCTCTCCAGTTGTTCCTGATTGGCGAAATTATGTCCTTCGTTCTAATGTAGTTGATTGGTTGGGCGAACATATGAGAAATGTTCTAAAGCTTCCGATTCCTCCACCGCGAGGACTGAAGAGAACAATAACAAAAGGTTATCCAGAAGTTAAATTATTCCGCCCTGAAATCAAGACTGAGATCACCGAACTAAATGTGCCTTGGACCAATGGAGGTCCATCAGTGAAGAGTGGAAAGAAAAGACGATCAAACAAACCCAGAAGTTCAAGGTGGAGACGAGGAGTTTTGTCTAAGAGGAAAGGACAGAAAAAGAAGATACAAATATCTACAGTTGATTCACAGTCTGAACTGAATCTTTCGGTCAATTCATCATTACCGATCACTCAGGCCATAAAATTAGAACCTATCGATTCAGAAGAACCACAAGTTACAGACAACATTTTGGAGCCGATCAGTGACGATCATATATTTAAAGTTCCGTATCCAGTAAAGAAGCGCAAAATTCTTGAACTAGGAGACACTATGTCTGACAGTGAAACAACAAAAGACTCTATTGCGCAAAGTAACTTAGAAATCGTAGACATCATTAAAGTAGAGCATGTGGAACATGAGGAAGTAGAAATAGGTAAGTCAGCAAACCATTCACAATCCAATCAAATACAAAAAATCGTTGAAAAGGTTCAATCACATTTACTCCACTTCAGATCATATCTCCACGCGACCATTAGAGTCAGATGATTTGGAGAACGGACATTCTGAAAAAAACGGCAATCGGAATGGTGTTCATGAAAATTTGGTCGATAGCCGGTTCCAAACCTTACCTCTAAAGTCAGTTGAGTTGGAGAAGATCAAACATGAAGATGATGATTTAGAGATGATTGAAAACAACGGCAATGAGAATGATGTTCATGAAAATTTGGTCGATGGTCGATTCCAAACATTACAATCTCAACTCGACGAAAACGAAGTACAAACCGGTATTTTATTGGTGAGTTCTACCTGATCTGATAGCAGTAGTGATATTAAGTGTAACAGTTAAAAGCCGAATCAGAAAAGCTTGCTGGTTTTTCAGATTTTTCAGTAAGCATTTTAAAAGTTATTGGTTTTTTGGAGTTTAGTATGAGTATGTTAAGGGTTTTTAAGGCCGTAAGATTAAAAGCTGATTCTTGCAAAATGGAAATTGTAATGAAGTTCGCCTTTTTAGGGAAGTCGTCAATGCAAGTAACGTAAAAATCACGATGCAGGGTGTATTTAGTATTAACAAGAAATATGATGGTAATGATGTCTTATCAGTTCATTTTTTAAATTAAAAATACATCCGGAATTTAAATTTTCTGACAATTAATGGTTGGGATGTTTTGTTTTTAAAATACAGTAGAGAATACACGAAATCACTGTGATCTTATGATTTTAAAATGAAACTCTCATAATGCTCAGCATCGACAAGGGAATGAACAAGATTCCTTATAAGTTGGTATTTATTTGTGTAAAAAGAATGACCTAATATATTAATATATGGATTAGTATTGTTCTTCCAGTTATTAGCTGATTATATTATTAGTGTGTAAACAAGTTGAGTTAATAAAACTGTTAAAGATGATTTGACGGTAGTAAAAATAGAATTCGTGTTTTGCGATTATTTCTAAAAATAAGCCCTGCATAATATTTCTTCACTCAACTTTACTTTGTTCTGATTCTGACTAAAATAAGTAGCTTCAGTTTTTACTTAAACACATACAAAGTGGCATTTATCCCCTTGATGTTTATTTAGATGAAAAAATGCATGTATTTACTTATTTAGGATCATGACCGTGACAAGACGCGTCAAGAGATCGATTCACTTAATCAGTGTCAGACGTTTGAATCAACAAATGGTATGGAAGAATTAGAAAAGCAAGGAAACTTTGAATTGGAAACTTTAAAATCCACTCCTGAATCTGATAAGACATATCTTAAAGAGTCTACAAATGTCCTGCCTAAAAGTAGTACACAACATTCGTGTTCTATGAATGGAAATATCGTAGATGACGGCGAAGATGGAAATCATCAGTAACCTCTTTGACTTGTTTAGTTTTTCGAAATCTTACCAAGTGAGTTACCAATCTTACCAATGTCTGAATCCGTGGAATCTCTTTTCCTATCAATCATAGCGCAAAAGGACACTATAGTTAAGAATAGTAAAGCTCATGTTGGTAACTCGTGTACGAATATTTGATTTAGTTGAAAGGTTTTGTAAAATACAGTAAGAATTAATACTTTTCTTAAAATCTACCAACTCTTTGAGTGATTTCGCGCAGCCCTAAATAAGCCGTAAATAATGCACTATTTTTAACTAGAAAATAATGGTAAAAACGATTTTTTCTTTTATAAATAATAAACTGTTACACGACCAGTAAGTATTTATTTTAACTATTTATATAATATATAATTCATATGAGGACATTTTATGTAGATGTTTTAACTGTCAACTTTAGAACCAACTACTTTTCTTTATTACCACTATCAACTATAAATAATGCTATGAATTTATTATGATTTTTAAACTATGAAAATTAAATACGTGACACGACTGATTCATGATTCTTAATAAGTTTCTCAAAAATATCATTTATTTTGAACGGACATGAATATTCTTGCAATAAAGTTTTAACAAAGTATATTTTATTTAGTGTATTAGCCTCTGGAGAATAGTTTAGTTACGCATTTACCTCCATACTAATTAAATATTAGACACAATTACTCGCAGCCCGGATACAGTTTCACATTTAAAGATGAAGATCACATCGTCCTCGTAATATTTTAATGGCTTCTGATTGGCATATAGAAATACTCAGCTCAGCTAAGGCTAACTCATGAGCATCATAATTCCCGTTCATAAGTGTATCATACAACAGCATAGCTTCGCCAGTACTAATTCCTAAAATCGTTACGGAGGAGCAAAGACCCCCAAAAAATAAAGTTTCATTGATGCCGCTGTCCTTGAATATAGGAAACATTCCGTTAGTTAAATCATAATACAACTGAGAAACGGCGGCCCGAGAGAAGCGGTTGGGGAGTATCACCATTTCCATCCACATCTGTTAAAAAATAAAATGAGATGAGAGTCGTAATCGTAATAATAGTTTCGTAGGGAAACAACCTTTATAATAATTTTTGAAAAAAAACTAGGGGCTGACAGTTTTCCTTGGGTAAACTTAGATTAGTCTTAAGAATCTAGACAGATAGATGGCTACCAAATAAAGAGTAATTTACTATACGATACAATATTACTCAATAAATTGTTAGGAATCAATCAATAGGTTTTATACTGGTTAATAGTTACCTCGTCAAGACGGACAGCAAGTCTTTTCAACCACTTATCAGCCAAGTTTGGATTCATGGTGCACTCTACAGCTTTTGCAACATCTTTAATAGCTTGTAATGGAAGTACAAGCTCTTCACTGAGTGTTTCTGTACCCTTTACCGCTTCATGGACATGCCATTTTTTCTTTGAGTATGGAACTATGTCGTGTCTAATCTTTCTCATAACCTTTTGGCACCATCTGAAAAGTATTTCATCTCCCAGACACAAGTACAAATGGCAAGCGTTTGAAAAGAGGCCTTTTGAGGGACTTCCAATGCTTTTAGTATTTTGATCTTCCAAACTAATTCCTTCCGTGAAACCGCTAACTATCTCAGAGCTTCTCAAATTATAGACAGAGCTTAATTCCTTTCTAGCCTTCTCCTCTTCACGCTCTATGGATTCGATGAAAAACGATAAAGACGAAAAGAACTAAATATGTTTAAAAAATTTACAAAGTTAGGATACAATGTTGCGCATTGAAATAATAAGCGTGCTAATGGCTATTACTATAGTGTATATTTTCATACCGGAAGATCCTCCCACTGCACAAGCATATCGTGGACATAATGCAGTGCATCAGCAATAACGTAGTCAATAAGAATGTCTTTAGAGCTAAAGTCATTGAATTCCGTCCTACTTTTCCACATTTGCAAACAGCGGATTCGAAAATCATCTAAAAGTTCTATCAGCAGTTGTAGAAATTGCATTCTTTGGCCGGGCTGCTGAAGGTGAGAGAAACGATCAGTTACACATCGAATCACAGCTAAGAATAAATCAACAATTTCGGGTGGTCCAGGCACAACCGGTCGATCCCATGCTGATGCTGAAGCAAACATTTCATCCAGTTTTTCCCAGCAGGCTGCAATTTTAATGGAATGGTATCACAGCATTTTAGATTAGAGTGTGAGTCAATTAGTTGTGTTACGTTATTTTGAAATTATTTTACCTTACCTTTTCGTTCTACAGATAACCATCGTTCTAATACAACTGAACGGGAAAATACCGTATTCACAAATGGAGGCATGAAAGTTTCTGTTGTCAACATGTCATCGCCAACAAAATCTCCCATTTCGTTTTCATAGGCAATAGATTCTTCTAAAATTCTCACAAAAACGTCATCTTCTGCATCGCTATCCAGATCAGCGTCGATTTTAACTATCAACATTTCAGACACTGCACGAACGAACTCTATCACACTTGACACTTGGATTTCGGAAACGGAAACTGGTTCTAAATGAGTTCGTACGAATGGAATCAGGTCACGAAGCCATGTCTTGACCTAAATATTTATTAAGTAATCGCTACAGTGACATTTTGTATGAATTTAAAACTTTTAAGTCTCGTATATTTTTACCTGCGAGAAATACCAGTCGGGTCTGGAAGATTCGCTTGTAGGCTTATCACTAAAGAAATGAAATCGAAATCTGCGCTTTAAAGGTCCCATCATTATCTGTAGAAAAAAGACATTCACTAAATGTTTTAAATACAAACAGTAAAAAAGTGATTGTTTCAATTCAAAGTCCAAATTCTATGCAGAAAAGGCTGAAAATGCTGTCCAATCCAAACCAACTAACCTTAATTGGCAATATTGGCTCTGGGAATCCTTCAACGGCGTGTGATTCTGCAGACTGATTGATTTTAGAAGTATCATCTCTTGAAATAACATCAGAACTTATTTTCGCCAAATTCAATATAGCTCTATGAAATTTTTCGTGAGTTTCTAACGTTGGAGTTGCTGTCTTTAGTCCCATAGGCCACCCAAAAGATTCTAGCAGCTTTTCAAAGTCCCTGGAAATTTAACAAGCATTTCAATGTGTAATCAAATCATATACTTTGTCGACTAAACAAACAATTGCAACATGAACCATGACATTACTATTACGTTACGCTAGTACTTACTTAACCAACTTGTCTTTAAGCCTTGCTTCCCAAAAACAGACAACCCCTTTGCCGTACTGCTGCAAGTGTGAACAGTCAGTTATGTCCAAGTAAGCTACTTCAATTCGCTTAAGCCGGTGAAAAAGATCGATTGCTTCTGTTTCTAACTCTAATAAGGACAAAAGGACAAATTAAAGGATAACTAAGTAAAATAAATCATTGGTTAAAAACGCATAATCAGCAAGTCATGAAAAAAGACTCACGAATTAATCGAGAGTATAAAATCCATTAATAATCTAGTAAAAGATAATCTGTGTATTTATGCACCTGTTTCAAGGTTCGCTTCTATTTGCTCTGATGTGGCTTTAAAGAAATTAAGTATAGTAAGATAAGCAGAAGCATTTTCTAGTTCATCAGCTCGTTCTACATTCTGGTAAAAATCTGGTCTATCAATACGTCCAGGTAATTTTTCTTTCATCATCTTATTCACTTGCCCCTTCAACTTTACGAAGATTTTATGAAGTTCTTCTAATTCCAGTTTGATGTTCCTCTTTCGATCAACACTCAATCTTTCAGCTTCTCTTTCCAATTCTCCTTTCTAAACGTTTAAAAACAAAAACATTTGTGATCTTCCTTCGCTTATTTCTCATGTGTTACTACTAACAAAGTGCAAAGGTCAAATGGCAAAATTTTAAGTTTCAAGTTTTTTAAGTTAAGCATAGAATCATATCATCATGATAGTGACAGTAAATATGAAATAGACTTACCTTATGGAGAATCATCTCTCGTCTCTCAATCTGCTGATCTAAGACACGTTGTAATTCCTCCGAGCCCCAATTCTTCTTTTCTGAGAGAACTCCAAGCATTGCGGTGGACGTAGAAGGAATCCTCATCCTTCGAGACTGTCCCACTGTACCAGCGCAATCCTCCGTCTTGTCACCCACTTTAACCTCTGACATTTTCTTGATATCCTCCTATCTTGTGTCTTGTATCTCCGGTCTCCGACTAATGTAGAGTGTAGTTGCAGTTCCCCCCCCCCTTTCTCAATTTTCTCCGGTTTATCAAATTATAATTCTGAGAATTGAGAATTCTTTTCCATTACAAAAATACGTATAAAAATATGGTAGACGATAAGATAACCGTCCGAAATACTGAAAAAATAAAAAATCTGTTTTTGTTGAATGTCACTTTTGTAGCTGTATTGCTGTATTCATTTATTTTTGTATGATGAAAAACGACTCCCGGGTGTCAAAGAAGTTGGTTCAACATGTGATCTCCCATCAGAAATTTTTGCCGCTGTAGTAAGATTTTATTGTCCATTCATAGGGCACGTTTCACGTTTTGGTTTATTATAATAATTAGAAATGTTTACAAGCAAACGAGTTACTGTACTTGGAGTATCCTGCTGACTGCTGACCTATAAATAGTAAATAAAACAAGTGTCTCCGGGCTGCACGTCTCTCTAATAGCTCTCTGCATAGAAATATATTAAAATAGTTCTCATGGTGCATGCGGGTGGAACAAAAGGGTCGAAGTATTTTTTACGTCATTTATGAATGGTTTCCAAAAGTTCAAAAAATGTAAAAAAAAATTGAGAATGAATGAAGAATATAGGAAGGAAATGAAGTGGGTAGAAAGTAAAAGTGACGAGGAGAAAGGAGAAGGATTTTTACCTTTTTACCTGTTTTCTATCTAACACACATAATACGACATACCGGCACTTTACAGTTGTTCGCATGTATTAACTTCAAAATTGATATAGTCTACTTCTATGAAATAGCCAGAGCACAGAGTGCAGAGTGATCTCACAGCAATTTTTTCCTCAAATAATATTTAATCCGTTTTTCTGATTTTTGAATTCATAATTTCTGTAAAAAGGAGTTAACTTAGAACTTTGATTGAACCTGGTCTAGCTGGTGCCTTCAAAAGTTGTTTCCTTTCCTACTACCTATTAAAGGTAAGTTCTTAAAACCATTTCAATTATTTGATGACGTTCCAATTCACAATTAATTTGTATTTCATATTTGACAATCCAAGGATTGTGGATAGACACGACTTACGAGAATATAATGTGTAATGTAATCGATAAGTTTTTAGGGTCCAGCATTTTATTTTATTGTATTTTGTATTGTAGAAGCGAAACAATGAGTTTGGATCAGTCATTTCTAAAAGCTTCCAAGCTGCTAAATGTTCCAAAGTCGTACATTGAACAAGGGCTTCAGGCTGATTCGACAAAGGAGAGATTGATCAAGCACTTACTGGAGCAGGTTGGGATGGTTTTTAAAATCAAACATTTTTAGTAATAATTTAATTTTAAAAGTGATAGCTATCGCAGCTTTGATTATAAATATATACTTATTTTTTGTAGAGAAAGTGGCCAGTAAAAGGCTGGGATGATGATACTATTGAGTTGTTGTTAAGAAAACTGTCATCTATGGATTCTAATAACTTTCTTGAAAAAGCAAGTGTGGGAGAAAGGGAAGGGCGTGTTTTTTCTCGTAAGCATTTCAACTATTTTGTTATCAAGTTTACATCTTTGCATAGTCAAGTTTAAAATTTGATGTGTATGTGTGACAATTTCAGAACTTGTCGTACGACGTCACTATGGATTTTCCCATGGTATCGGTAGATCGGGAGATATTGCAGAAGCTCAGCCTAAAGCTGCCGGTTCTAGTATAATGTCTACCTTAACAAATTCATTAGTAACAGACTTTATGAAAAAGAGAAGTACATTTTCTTCGTTTCACTATTTATTGTCGTCTTTGATAAAAATTTAAATGTGACATTATATTGATGTTTTATTTCAGTTTCGTCAACAATTAAACCTTCCTTCATACTGCCAATGGCTACAGGTATGAGTGTTACCTTAGCTTTGCTCACTATGAAACAACTTCGACCAAAAGCAAAATATGTTATATGGTCTCGTATTGACCAGAAGTCTTGCTATAAATCAATTCTAACGGCAGGTAAAATTTAGTGTACACATGTTATTTTAATTTTACAAAGTTTATGAATTATATCTAAGCAAATAAAAAATGAAGAATTGCATTTTGTGCTAGGTTTGACACCTGTCGTTATTGATACTATTATGGTAGAGGATGAACTACAAACAAATTTAAAGGCAATTAATTCTGCAATAGATGACTATTGCCCCGAAAATATATTGTGTATTTTGACAACCACTAGTTGCTTTGCTCCTCGAGTTTCAGATGACGTAAAAGCAATTGCAAAACTGTGTGAATTAAAATCTATTTTTCACCTGATAAACAATGCGTATGGTGTCCAGAGCAAGGCAATATGCAAGGTTATTTGCGGAGCATCAAGGTACACATAAATACTCAATTGACTCATCATAAAGCTTTGATAATGTGTTGTCATCTATTTCTTGATGGATTTAAATAGAATTGGTCGAGTAGATGTAATTATCCAAAGTACAGACAAAAATCTAATGGTACCTGTTGGGGGAACGATTGTAAGTGGGTTTACGTCAGATGTAATTGAAGCAATGAAAAAAAATTATCCTGGTAACGTTAACATAAAATATTTCTATAAAATGTTTTGGATATAAGGAAATTGATTTTCGACAATAACTAATTTTTTTAATTTTAGGCAGAGGATCAGGTTCTCAATCTTTAGATGTATTAATCACTTTGCTGTCGATGGGCAGAGAGTGTTATGAACAGTTAATTTTGAAACGGGAAAATAACTTTCGATACCTTCAACATAACATGGATCAAGTTGCTCAGACTTATGGCGAAAGAATAATTGCTACTCCTGGTAACGATATTTCCATTGGTAAGTAATTTGTACTCATCCACTGTTGATATAAGAAGTTGATATTATAGATCAGAAATTTGTAATTCATGAAATTAATTATTTGACAAGCAGCTGTTTCACTATCCCGGTTACAAACTGAGAATCCGGATCAGATGAATGTTGAATGCAGCCAAAAAAATATCTCCGTAACGGAAGTCGGCTCAATGCTTTTCCGCCGTAATGTTAATGGAGCTCGTGTAATTGATATACGCAAGACTCAGGAAATTGGTCCTGAGAAATTTGAAGGTGCTACTTTTATAACTCTATGATTACAGCAGATGTTAGTTGCACTTGTTACATCGTAATATTTACTTTACAGATTGGGGCACTAGTCACAAAGGGTATCCTTTTCCCTACTTAACCGCTGCCTCTGGAATAGGTATGAGCAAAGATGACGTTGACCATTTTATGCGAAAACTTGATGAATGCCTGAAAAAAATCTTTAAGACCAACGAAATAAATGTTCCAAAAAAAATACTGCAGCCTGTAATTCAAGATAATGGTGATAATGATGGTGCTCGGAGTCCTATCCTTCAAAATGTTGCTGAAATTTGTGGAAGTTCAGGTAGCAGTAATGGAATCGCCGTAGTTGCACAATTGGTTGAAGCTCGTGATAGGTCTGTAATTGTTGAACCATTACCAGTAAGGAATAATAACGGTGAAAGTTTAAGCAACAGTAATTAATGCAGTTCGTAAGAAGTAAACAATAGAATAAATGTAATAGATGAGATTCTGGTATTAGTTAAATTGGATTATGTACGAGACAGTCAGATATTTGTTTGTCTTACACAGGGTAACGTAACGTTTTGTGTGCACGCAATTAGTCAGCATATGTTCGGAAGAGTCAAACTTAAAACAAAAGTCACGTTAAATGTTATATTAATCTAAATATTCCCGTGATATTAAGCATTTTCAATTTCAAGACTTAGGATAGCCTCGATACATTAGTAGTTGTATTAGAAACAAAAGACTGATCCAAGGTACAAATTATGTTGTTACTATAATTATGTAAGTATATACCATTGTTTTTGCAGTCCAAAATCTGGATGTTGTAATTTTTTCCCAACAATCTTTGAGTAAGATTTAACTATTCTTTACTTGTCTCAGGATTTTAGTCCAAGTTTTTAGTATTCGGAGTTAGCATTACGTTACGCACGTTTAGCATTATTCGATTAAGTATCTACACATTTTACCAAAGTAAATAATTAAGAAATAAACGTCATTTGTATGTTTTATCGAAGACCAGTTATTGTGGTTTTATTGCACTTACACCAACAAGCATAGGAAAAAGATCATATCTAATCCAAAAACTAAATTTCATTTTTTGCAATTTGTTGTTAAAAATGGTAACTTTATTTTCAAAAGAATCAAAAAAATTATGAATATTGAAGAACAAGCAATATCGGTAGTGTTAATAAATTCATTCAACACATGCTTTCAGGTTTATGATAGAAATAAAAGATGTATCCACATGATTGTACATGCCTTAAAATAGTTTAATGCAATGCAAAAGCACTTCACATCATTCCAAGGCAAGGATTTCATTGAATATGTCAATTCCGTATTCTAAATTCAGCATGTTAAATCTTTACTACGCATTCTGCAATATTGCTCAAGCCGTATGGCATTCAAAACTAAATTATTTTAATTTTGACCCAGCATTAAAGTGTTTGTGAAAATTGTTTCATCATCTACAAGAGCTTGACAAATAAACCTATAAAGTTTGTGCTATAAATCCAACGAGTAAATTTGAAATCAACAAAAATTATTAGTTGCATTACAACCATTAAAATGTAATATATGAGTGAAGTACGATGACTACGGTATCAAAAGTGAAAAGTAACATATAGTGTAAGATCACTGTCTTGTGATCTCTTGTGATCTCCTGCGATCATTCTATGAAACTGGTGCAGTATCTGCTGATGTAATATCTCATGGTAGACAACAAATATTGAAGCTATGCACTTTCCGTCTACGGCTAAAGTTCTGGTTGACAAAGATGGCCGATAAACATTTTGAGGGGACGGTTTTACTTTTACTTACAAAGGGTGCGGTTTGATGGTGCATGAGTTTATACGGCAGAGCCGTTTCAATCAGTCTTCCTATCGAATTTCACACTTCCCTTGTACTTATCCTATCATCTGTAGATCGAATTCTGGTTGAGTGATTGAGTAGGGGGAGGGGGACTATGGAGAGTTAAAGGTATAAGGAATTTCCATTTGCCTGATAATAAAAAATCTGTCTTTTCCTTTGAAAAGAATCTGATTTGCTGTTTTGCCTGACTGGGTGACTGTGTACCTTCTGTCAAGAAGGTGGAATGGACCAGACAGACCAGGAGAAATGAAATGCTCATTGTAGCGAGAAAGGATCTTTGTCTGCAATGTCCTAGTAGCTCTTTAGACTGCATAACCGTTGCGGTACTCGATCGCCCCTGTGACTGGTATCCTATCAAAGATGCATAACATAATACGCTACGATTCACTAGATATATATAATAGCAACCAGAGAAAGAAAGCACGACAAAATATTTGAATAGTAAAGTATCAGGTCACCAGGTAGAAATATGTTTGAATTTCAATCAGAAACTTATCTTTAGCCGATTCTACGTACTGAAGCTTGTGAATTCGTATGAACCTTTCTTTACCATTGCCACCTCAGCGTCAAATAGTTTACTCGGCCTACATAAAAACCAGTCCCAAATTTCCAAGCTGTACAGACATGGCCAAGGACACAACTTATAATATCTTTTCTAAAGGATTTTAGTATCTTAAATAGATTGGGTAGGATCGACTGATTATTATCTTTATAGTAATACAGCGTATGTAATGAAATAACGGAAAAGTCAATCATGCCGAAAACTCGATTTATAACGGTATGGAGATTTTGAAATTTTCAATTTTCATTATAATTATACTTTTTATTAACAGCTTTTGAAACATAGTGGTACAAGTAGATATAAAACTATTTTAAAGTATAGTGGGCATGGTCATATACTATTTTTTACGATAAAGTAATTATACAGTGGTCACTTTTACTAATTTTATTATATATCAATTCATTTTGTTTCTAATGCATATTATATTTATAGAATAGGCTCAATGGTTCAAGGTATTTTAATTAATCTTTTAAAGTTATTAGTAAACAAACTTTTAAATATGCATTAGCAAAGAGCATCTCAGACAAAGCAGTCTGTGGTAATTATATTCGATCTTGATAATTAGAATACTTGCTTTGAGAGTTGAAACATGAACCAAACAAAATGATGCATTAATCTTGCCCGATTTATCTCAGAGATATCAGACTCATTATTGCTTACAGTGTACTATATTCGCCAAAAGTCAATTCAGTAATAGTTTTGAAACGACAGAAGGATGCTCTAGTAATCTATATATATTCTAATGTTGCTTGGATTAAAAAAGGAAGTGCAGGCTGCAGCAACTATTTTATGTGTCACTTAATGGATATTGACTTTGTTGGCATTACGCACGTTCACATTCAAGCACGAATTACCCGTGCATAAAAATAATAAAAATCCCGATACATTCTTAGCATTGTCTGTAGAGCCAGTGTAACCAAAGCAATAAATCTTTCAATGTTTAATAGCATATAAATTAGTCGTTTATCTTATCTTTTGTTTGAGATTCATTCCTTCAATGTTTTCAATTTGTTGTACAGTCTAAGTCTAGCTGAGAGAAAGCAGGGCACTGGGACACACATAACATGTGCCATAATATGAGGTGACGGGGTTAAAGCGTGGACTGCGGCGATGAAGTTTTAATATTATTTTTTTAAACGAAAAGTTGCAAAGAACCAAGAAGAAGAAACTGCATGATTTTAGTAATTGATGGAAGTTTATCAAGATATCTCAGTGTGTCCCAAAAGTTGTACAAAAATTAAATAATCCATTGACTGTGCATGTTGAATGTGTAACGAAATTAACCACGATGCCACAATTGTCCTTTTACAATGATTTAAAATGAGAAAAGTTTTGATTGATTATTTAATGTTGCGAAATATTACGACTTTCTTCGATGACCATTTAATATCTCACTAGTCACTACAAAGCGAAAGACAAAGTATTGGATAGGTAATTGTAATCTGTTGATTATTTACTTCATTGCATAGCATGATACAATTCATTGCTGGCTGAGCATAAAATTAAGAGCCTTTTTAAAGTACCTTAGGTGGAACATAGTGGTTTTAAATATTGTTATACGATCAATTAAATTCTCAGCAATAAAGGTCTAATAGCCAATAGGTCATGGGCATTTAAGCAAGTAAAGTAACATTAAATTAATTGCTTAACTCTTAACTGCTGTTAAAGAAAAAACGCTTATTTTATAATTTGAAATTTATTTTCACGATGCCAAGAATAAATGCACACATCTAACTACCTAAGTAACTTGTTGTTTGTATTATTATTATTTTGGCAGACGTTGGTATGTAAAAAATGGGACTGCACGAAAATAACCTTAGCAATGACTAGCATGTTGTCAATCAGTCTGAGAAAATAATATCAGTCTGAAAGGTGTGGTTCTATTGTCTCTGATGTGATTAAAGTTACATCTTAAGTCTAAACAATTGCCATATCGCATTTTGTATAGAGTTCAAGGATTAATACCCATACTGAGCAACAGCTTAATAAAAGCCCAGGATCATGACAATCGCAGCACGACTACCATGTCTTAAAAGCATTGTCTTCCCAAAAAATTGGTGCTCAAGTAGTAAAAAAACGTCTAAATATGGAGTGTCCAACATTATTGAATGAACAAAAAGGTAATCGATCCACAGTCAACTTCGCTTTCAGGTGTCTAGAAACTTTATCA
Organism: Isotoma caerulea; assembly: GCA_034696405.1. NCBI lineage: Eukaryota > Metazoa > Arthropoda > Collembola > Entomobryomorpha > Isotomidae > Isotoma > Isotoma caerulea. The sequence continues at coordinate 20,209 of JAQFZZ010000066.1, read as the reverse complement.
TCATCATCGTCCGTAATCTTTTCTCCTTTTCGTGTTTCATACGTAAGAACTATGATAGGATTAAAATATTATTAAATTACCACGCACAATAATATGAGTAATATTTAATATAACCTTCACTCAAAGCATTCTTAAGGCTTATTTCTTGTTTTAAGCATAATCACTTACTAAAAAAGTAAACGTCTATTTCAATAAGTACATTTATCATTTTTAACCTTACATGACTCAATCAGACTTAAAAGGTAGTCTACACAATAATGATAGTTAGTGAGATAATAAAATACAACGAATTGATTTACTTAATCTATAGAACTTTTTTAAACAAACACAACAAAAATCCCGAAAGCTGACAGAAACTCATAAAGGTCATACCGTTATTGTAGCAGATGGGCATAGGACGGGGGCATTTAAATATTGATTGTATGATTTCAAAAATGTTACAAAGTTTATTTATGGCTCAATGAGAGTTGCTTTTTTAAAAACTGTAAAAAAAACTGCTTAAACAGTCACTTCTAGAAAAACATAAAGTCTTTAGTTTAGATAAGCTTTCAATTTTGTGTAATTGTGTTGTGAATGTGACTAGCCTTAAAGTTAATGAACTGAAATGTTGTTTTTTAATGGAACGTTGAAGTAGGAAGTGACAGTTGGTAAAAAATGCCAGACTGGTCCATTTTCAATGTAATATAAAAATAAAGTGAAAAATGCAGACTAACTTCAAATAAGAGTGTGTCAACAGCATCGAATGTGCTTTCTTTCTTTTCTCTGTATAATGTTACCCTAGAAGTTTCCCATTCTTCCGTGTTTTAAGATCGATCCCATTAGTATTTTTACAAGCTTTTAAAATCTTTTACTTTTAAATTATTTTTTACTGATGCCAGTCCACACGTTTGATGGTACTCGTCAATCTTAATGCACAACTTATGTGTTATGTTAAACATCTTCCAAAGGGAATTACCTAGTTCTAGATACACACTCATTTTAGGTCGATTTTGTAAGTCTGAGAATTTCATAGACTAAAGAGCATAATATTGAAATTTAATGCTTGTACACAGAGACCGCAAAAACAAGATAAGCCATGCATAATGTCCAGTCTAGTTAAACCCAAAGTAGATGAGTCATTACATTTTTCTGGTGAGTTCATTATAACGTACCGTTGGATTGATTCTTGTTTGCATTTTGCAGTTTACTGTGACTGTAAACTGTACCTAAGATATAACTATGGTAGTCTAAGAGGCCTACTGTGATTTCCCAGTCTCAAAAAATCTAATCGTCTATACCTAATACCTAAGGTAATTTACAGACCAGATAATTGGAAACAGAACCAGATGAGTACAGGAAAATTAGAAACGGAAAGGGCAACATAACATTATTTAATGAAATGAAGAGAGTGATATTTAATATCCAACAAATCATTTCCATAAGAAAGACGAATGAACAGCTTACTTTTTACTTTCTATAATAACATTATAAATTTCCTTTAAAGCCAGCAACTTTGCTTTTAATTTTCGATAATGTTAACTGTACCATTTGTATTGCAAAAAACGTCTTCCAAATTGCCTTTTAAATCTGTAAATTTTATGTTTAATATAATCATAATATGTATCTGCATTTCAACCAGAAATCAACTTTTTAATTTTTTGCAGAGTTAAAACATCACCCTAACTAGATATTTAACTTAAGCATTTAAACAAGTATCGTCAGATAAACCTTTAATCTTCTAAAATTTTAAAATCTTAAAACTGTTAAAATTTTAAAGCTTTAAAACTTCAAAATTTTGAAATCCAAGCATTTAAAAACATTTTTGCTTATTTTTTTAATTTTGTAATTTGAATTTTTCCGCAGTTATAAAATTTTTTTTAAATATTGAAATTATTATTTTACTACTTAAAGTCTGCGCTAACGACACTCCATTTGTCTATGTTTTAAAAATCAGTTGGAATGCCCTAAGGCCACTACCCTTGGGGGTCGCGTTTTTGAACTTGACGTAGCCTTGATCCTATTAAAGCTGTGAACGAAGTTTGAAGTCAATAGCTTAAACCGCTTGGACGTTATCGACTTAACAGACAGACAGACGCCACTACCGTTCACATAAAGTATCTGAAGATACTTAAAGTAAACTAAGGTGGTAAACAGGTAAAAATCAGTCACCAAGACGAAGGAAAAAATGGCAAGAAAAGTAAAGACGGGAGCTTTCTCCTTGACAAAAATTGCTCCTGTACATGCAAGTTGCATGATTATTATGCGATACAACTTGTCTTTTACATTAATCGACCCTGTCGAAAGTGATTGGACGATTGCTCAAAATCAAGCTTACAATGTTGTACAAGATGAATTTGCATAGAGATTTTATTCAATGAATTCATGAGTGGGATTTGATTACCTAATTTTATGAATGAATGCAATGTAATATGGCCGTCAGGTCAAAAATAAGGTGTCAAACTAGCAGCTTAAAATAACCGTTTATAGAGCCTAGTACACCTTGAAGTGGACTAAATGAAGCACTTTATCTTCTATTCATTCAGCTGTATAAGGCACACCTTCAACCTTATTGCTGCATTCTAAAATTATAATTCAACTTCCACACCTGAGAGAAGGAACTCTTTTCATACTACACCTGCACAAGGTAGTTTTATGAGAACATAAAATGGATTTCCATGATTAAAGTTTTTAACTTAACCTATTTATTCAGAGTAATGTAAACTTAGTTTATAGCCAAACTTTGTTTCTCTTCCCTTGGAAATTGTTTATTTATTTTATACTTTTACGAATTACTGTTCTACTACAACAAAATTATTTTGAGCTAAGTCAACATTTAGTAGTTACTTAATCAAAGGTATAGTAATAAATTGACCTATAATGCCTTTTTGTCTCATGCTACACAATCAAACATAGCCATACATAAATAAAGGCATTCATGTAGAAAAGAAAGAATTGTGTAAATATCTTTAGAAAAGTCTCGAGGATAAAATGAATGGGTTTTCCAGTTTTTAGTTAACAAAACAGTTCATAGAATTAATTGTATTTCAAGCAAAAAATTGTAATCTTTTTATAGGTTTTTATTCTTTTTATACCTGAAAGATCCTGAAACTGTTTTGTTTGACTAAAATATTAATTTTTACCTGCTGAGATCCTGAGAATACGGAAGATCAAAAGAGTATTATGATGATGCTCTGGGGTATTGTGAAAAAAAGTACTGACAATGCTACTAGATAGGATGATAGGATTGACTGCAATTGACATGCAAACAAATGGGCAAACATGACACATAATTCATCATCCACCGAGAAATCAAAATAAGCAATAATTTATACTGGCATTTAGAAGAATGATGCATATAATATTTGGCTTCCTTTCTTGAGACAGTCTGGAACTTTGGCAGTAATAATATTGCCTTGCATATTGCATGCAATGACATTGCATTGGATTTTTTGACAAGAAACGACGCTGACAATCAATAAAATTAAACGAAACGGATTGATGCTTCACAGTTGTAAGTAAGTGTATGTATGCATATTTAAAGTTTCGAATGCAAATTGTAGACTTGCCAAGAATGAATGCGTCTTGATGGTTAAATGCAAATTAAAATATTTATCCCTGCTTCATTCTTATTGTACACTTTCAGTTACAGTTTTACTATTAGACCAAAAAGTGAAGTGTTTACTTATCGAGAAAATGTCAAAGTTAACCTTTACGTTTATGGGAGTATACTACATAAATATACTCGAATATAATAATTAATTGTCTTCGTGATTACACGCTGTGATATGCGTGTAGATCATTATTTTGCATCAAAAATAGTTGCATCGTAATAATGGGGAGAATCAACTAATTTAAAGTATGAATGCAGAGATTGTTTGTTTTTCTTTTAAAATGAAGAATGGATTTCCAATTATGGAAACTACATCGTATCGCATATTTCTCCCGTCTTCTTCGACCAAATAATAAACTCTTCTTTTATCGAATATTTCCAAGTTTGAAAAGATTTTTGGGAGCGGAAACACAACCTACCTAGTAACAACAATTAAGCAGATCAGCATAAGATAGACGCAGCTGGTCATCGTTTGATGACTTGCAACATTTGGTAATGTCTTCTGAGGGCGGGGGTGGTGGATTACATTATAATAATCATAATAAGGAATTTGATATGGCAGCCGATGATGATGACATGATATCAGAATTTGCAGTACACGATCCACTATTCTATTGCATATTATATAGTGTTTGCTGTGTGGTAATAATAAAACCTGTATAGTTATTATCATATCACAGAAACACTAGTAAAGCCAACCAACTCCATCGTGATTACCATTGTCATTCTTACCTTTTGAACCTTTTTCTCTAGTTAGTTAGCGTTTGATAGCTACATTTTATAGTTATTTGCTAGCTAAGCTAGAAAAGTTTACTAGTTGCCTTACACAACCATGCACCACTCTTTTCTGATCGCTGTCACCTCTTTTTTACATGAAGGAAACACGATGATATGATAATCCTAGCTCTAGCTTTGCTTACATGCATTTTTTAAAATACACAACTCATCAAGAAACACTATATAATTAATATTTCATGATACAAGGGTTGTGGCTTCCTAGCACTCTATCCCTACAAAATGGCCCTTGTCCCTGCACACGTGCACAACTAACTTGTCCATCAAATCTTGATAAAGTGATAAGTTAACAGTAGCAGCATTTAAATAAATAAAAGAATGCTTTGTGTAACCCACCGAGGCGAGGGCACTTCAATTAGACTGATCAGACTGTAATAAAGGTACATATATAGCCTTCTCTGCTTCCACAACACACCTTGGTCTTACAAACAGCAACAGCCTACGTAATTAAGCGTTAATTAGATTGCATTTCAAGAATTAAAGAGAGCATCTACAAAGGTATTCATTAATTTAGCAAGAAAAGGTTTTTATTGTTGAATGATGAATATCACAATCTTGAAATTAAATTTCTACCATCAGAGGTGATTAGATCGAGTTGCCATGTTCAACCTAAAGGGTCTTTTTACTATAGTAAATAAATGGAATACCTCCTCTACCTGTAGTAATGAAGTAAATTTAATTTATGACTTAGCCAGATAAATCAATAGAATGATCTTCCGTTTCGCAATTTTAATGAATAAATAAATTGTAAGATATATTTTAGATATTTATTGGACAGTGGATAAGATTAATGATGTAACAGTTTTAAGTGTAGGTGGTTTGCAATTTGCAAAATTATCAGTTTCACTAGAACATTATATCTCATCAGATCGATCAGATTGAAACAGATTCTAAGACATTTAAATGGCTAATTTGCTGATTGAATTTCCAAAATTTTACCATAAACTTACAGTACAGTGTAAGAAGGTGATAGTGGCTTAAGATGAAGTCTGTTTAGTATACAATTTTCAAATGTATTCTCTAGAAGATGTTGCATATAAATGGTCATACGAATGACCGTGATACCCCGATTGTAGGGAAAAGTCGTGAATTGAACTCATTGTCTGACTTGAAGAGAGATGAAAAAAGTATGAATTAAATAAAAGAGCACGTTCTTCTTTCCCATATTTGGTCGAAAATCAAAGTAAGGCTAATAAACAAGGTACGCATGAATGGAAAATAGTAAAAAAATACTTATGGAGTTGACTAACAAGAAACAACTATGAGCAGTGGGAGACACGTTTTTATTCTTTGTTTTTATTATTACAAGGCGAAATTTTGCGGAGGATATTTTATGCATGCAGCTAGTTTGTTGAGTACGATAAGGCTTTAATAGTCAACAATTAATTACTCTTGTGTTATCATCAGATCTAGATAATGCGATTTCTGGGGAAGAGGAAGACAGCAAGAGTGATTTAGCGATCTGCTCCAACATCCTTTTAGCTATCAAGTTATTCCTTCCTTTTACTCTCTACAAACTCTACATCGTTCCTTGCTAATGTTATGATCCAACTAATCCTGCATTCAAGATCTAATTAAGTTAAATACTTTGGGTAAGATAAAATAATGCATCTGCATAATAATATTGTACTCTGTGTTATGCATTACTACCTTAAAATGTTATTAAAATAATGTGTTGTTAAAGAAGCCAAATTCATGGGTGAGAGGCTGAAGATAATTTTTTTGTGTGAGACAAGTGAAAGAAAGTGGTGGGCATCATGAGAACAGAGAGAGATGGATACCATGACATGGCTTTGCTTATCTTCTGCCATGGAAGTATCCAACGGACCATGGACTTTAGAGTATGAAGTAACTTCTACTAGGAAATGTTTAGTCGAAAGCTCCATATTATGTTCTTTATTAGATGAGAAGATATAGTTGTAGGAAAGATGAATTAATCATTTGCTCAAGTGCGACAATTGGAAACAGACTGTCACGATTGTCACTGACTTGAGAGAACTTGGAACATCATCATGATAATACTGTGCGGTACTAGTGGCCAAGGAATTGGAATGCGTTTATTTGATCATAACAATATTATTATTTTATATTACACAACAGATGTAGACAAGATATAATTACTATGTATATGGTACCATCATTTCGTGCTAGTATTACTAGTGCATTGCCAGAGGTTCTGAGTTCAGGTCACCAAGCAAACTGAATATAAGATTTAGCATTCGAAATAATATGATAATGAAACGTTTATGTTTTACTTGATAAATCTAGTTGAATATGGAAGATTGAGTAACCATTGTACGGGAAGAATATGTACTCAGCTTGTTAGTACTTTGTTGTGTGAGGGCATAACAATTTATGGAACTAAATAATAGGGCTTGGCGACAAATAACCTAATGAACCTTAGACGATGAGAAGTTTATCATCGGATAGAGATAGAGAAGAGGGAGGATAACTATTCAAACTGGAGGATTAATGATCATCAAAGGCTATTGTTGCACTAGTTATGGTTAGTGTGAGTCAGTTCGTTCAGCTGGTTGATTTCTGTGGGAAGAAAGATATAATAGGGGAGAAGTGACAATGGATAAGTTTGAGATATAATGTGCAATTTGACAAAAAGAAGTGTCCCATCCACGAACGACATCAAGATACGATACGACATAATCTCAAAGGTGCAGCTGGGTTGGGCGCTTGCCAGCCATCATTAATATGTGAGACAGTAGGCAAATGAAGAGGTCTATATCCGATCAAGTAACAGTAAGAACAACTAACAACACGATGAGAACTATTGAGAACATTTAAACTTAAGCACTGATGTACCTTATACTTGATGAACTAATACACTTAATAAATAGTCTGCCTATTCTCTAATATGTAAAGTCCTAGTCTCTATATTATTATGATGATGATCTGCATGTGTGTGTACTTTGTGTATCACATATTGCATTATATAATGATCATGATGATCTTGTTGGTTTATCGTGTGTTTCTTCATGGCTTTGCAAAAGGTGAATGGTTTGCCTGCATATTATAGACATGTTAAAAGAGTGCAGGAGATGGGCTTATTGAGTCATATCATGATGAAAGGAGACAAGCAGTCTCGTAAGATAACCCCTAGAATAATAATATATTCAGCAAACCATAGGAAAGCAAAGTCATTCTAATCTACTCTGGTGAAGAACTCTTCATATCCTCCCAGTCCTCTTTCTACTTTCTTGTCCATTTAATCTTCCAAGTTTGCTGCAAATGCACTCTTGCTGCTTTGTCATTTGACACATCTCAATCAACCAACAGCCAGGGTTAGTGTTAACTCTCTTTCACCCCATGAGTTTTCTTCGGTCTGTTTTGTGTGCACCAATTTCACTGTCATCTCGATCCTCCAAGGAAAGTGCCACTTTCCAGTGGTGCTAGTTCTGAGTGAAAAACAACCTTTCACTCTTCAGTCCCCGTGGTCCACCCTCCTCCTATGTTCATCCAGCAGTGATTTATTCACTTGGCTTTCCTGTCCATCCGTGTGGTTGTGGTCGTGTCAGTCAACTGAGTCAGCATGAAACCTTCAATAACGTTGTGGTCAACCATTATGGTCAGTGCACCGCTCCTCGTAGTTTTAGTATTTCCTTTGATCCTTTCGTCCACCGTCCTAGTGGTTCAAGCTCATTCCATCAAGAGTAGTAAGTCCTGCGTCGCCGACCGACTTACCGTCTATCGAGTCATTATGAACACATACTGGTCCAAAACCGATTTCCCCAAGCACTACCCACTCTTTCGTCCCGCGGCACAATTCTCCAAACTCATAGGTAAATCGTCTCTTTTCTCTAACTCACAAGAAATACTAATAAGAAAATATACCTCTCATTCGTGTTTACTCAATCAGTAAACGGTCTTTTGTAAAGGGCAATTTTAGGTGCGACTTTTTTATTCTATTGATATCTCACCCCTATTTCAAAATTCAAACACAAAGATTGTACTTTCTCTCATTCCAAATACTCAGAGAAGTAATGTCAGAACAGAAGCATCATATAAATATCATGAGACAGAACAGGCAAAGGTAAGATGCTGTTGGATATGATTACACAAGATGTTTCTGACTTTTAATTTTTATCGTATCTAATTAATCTTGGAAGAACTTATCCACGCAGTTTCTATTTTCTCAAGAAGCGAAAAGCAGATACGATAACGATACACTCTCAATTTCTCACCGACTTATAAAAAAGTGAACGCATCCGAGTAAACATGGTCATACTAATAATGTAACAGTTTATACATAAGACTCTGATACGGGATTATACTCTTCCCAATCCGTCAAATCAGTCAGTCGGGACAAATGGCAATGAAAATTTAGAAAAAACCGAATGTGTCTTTTTTATGCTCAATTTACGAAACTGATAGGCAAAGATACAGATGAGATAGATAGTCGGTCTAAGAAAAAAGATTGATGCTTTTAAAAAAGAAAGAAGCTTATCTAAAGAATCTCAGCATTCGAGTAAATGACTCATCCAGAGGCCTCTCATATTAAAATGATGTGAGGCAAAGCTAGTGACAATTTATTGGTGGAAATGCGGAAACGGTTATTTAAGAGAGGAGAGAGTAAATCTATTGGTTTCTGTGAGTATCGTCGTATCTCAGCAAACTCATTATCAATGTTGATCGGATTTGAAATGGTTTAGGGTGTTTAAACTTCGGAAGAAGTAGGTTAACTGGTGAGCAGGAAAATTGATGAGTCTCCGATGAAATAATGAATAGCTGAACGAGAGAAATACGTGAAAAAACCACGTTTCAGCGTCTCAGAGGAAGGAAGTGACAAAAAAGCCTCAATGTTTTGATATTCTTCGTATCACGTTAAAAAAATGTCAAAAATAAACGATGCTCATGTCTATTTTGAGCCCCAGTCACAGTAGTACGAGTACCGTCACAATTTCAATGTATTAAGCAACCATGGATGGGATCATCTGAATAATACACACTTAAGTATATAATAATATTATAGAGGGACCAGACAAGCCTACTTTTTCTTGGGTCCTTTCTCCATGCAATGACCCTATAAAATGATCACAATTACGCCCCACATCTGTGCCACTTATTCTACATTCTCTTGCCCTCATTAATTCCTACTTGTATTCCTCCTGCTCGATTTATGCTAGCCAACTGGGTAACTCACTTTCTTTTCCCAAAACTATTCGTCAATTCTAAGACAAGTAGACAGGTTGGTGAACAACTCTCTCACGAGTTCTTTACTACAAGTCCTAATATTCCATCTCTCTTTCCTAAATAATAGCAGTGGGATCAGAGGAAATGCACAATGCCAGCCTCTTCGTGTAAATTTTGTCATCATTACATAAGAGAAAGGAGTAGTGGTGGTGTATACCTTATTACCGACAGCTGAATGCATACCTAAGATAAGTAGCAATCTTATAAGATGACTTGACTTAAAAGTGTGTGACTCGCTGTGTAATTTTATTATATTATAAGCAGCTAGCAGATGCATTAGATCAGATTGAATCCAAAAAGTAAATGACTGACTGACGACTTGACTTCTATCTTGGAGATCAAGCCAAATCCCATCTCTCACTCACCGTCTTTGTTCCATTTGCAATTTGCACTCCTCCAATTCGTCCTCCTCTATATATTATAGGAACCACCACGGACAGACCAACACGACTGAAAACACACTTCTTCATTGTGATTATTGTGGCAATTTCCTGGCCAACTTCTTTCTGCAAACAATCTCAATCTCAATTTAACCACTTAAACTTCTCTTTGCCTTTATCGTCTCTTATGCAATGTGTACTTTCCACAAGATGAGCTGAGAAAGGGAAATTAAAGGTGAAACACTCACTTCCTCCAAGTTTTGGCACACATTAAAAAAAGATCTCATGAGATGTGTGTCGGTGTGTGAATATCTTTCTAACAAGCAATATAATATTATTAAGAGTTTGAAGACCACTAATTACTTCTACCCGACCCTGTCCAATTATTAGATGAATGGGAAAAGAAGCTAACATATCCTTAGCTTTACCTAGAAAAACCGTGTCGAAAAAAGAAATCGAATAATCTTGTAACTTCAAGTCCGATGCGCCTAATTACTTCTTATTAAGACTTCCCTGTTTCACAATGAAAGAAGGAAACTAAAAGTTCCTTCAACTTTTAATCAATAATTTCTTATCTTAAAGAACTATCCTGCTTCTTCATTTTTCATTTATATAAATGACTTTTTTAACCTGTTATGCTTTTACTGAAGAACACATTTTCATTTTGCCTATCTCCATGAAGTTACTGAGTGAGATGAGCAACTTTTGAGTTGAAATGCACTCTGAGGCGACAAGTATTCTGTGCATTTATCTTATTCAACATGGGCATAATGTGTCTTCCAGCTGAATCCAAAATAAAATGTTAAATTTTTAATGGATAATGCTTGAACATGAAAATATTATTATTGTACAACTACAACTATTATATAACCTTCTTTGTACATGAATCTCCTATCTGCTTTTGATTCTGTTCATGTCGCATTTAACCCTCAAAAAATCAAATCCAATTTTTAGATAACAAATGTGTAGCAAGATAACTATAGTGGTTACTGTATTAATGCTTTCCATTTCTCAACGTCTTACTAAAAATTATTCATCATCTAAAAAACGCACAGCATGAGAAACTGAAGTGATTGATTAATTACTTAAAAACTAAAGTGCAAGACTGCACTGTAACTGTAATACTAATCATTGCAAATTGGCAAAAATGAATTGTAAAGGTTTACAAAAACTAACACTCGTCAATCAAGGAATCAAAAAAGTGGCTGTGGTTGGTAATCGGCAATAATTACAATCTATTCAATTGTCAAATCTAAGCATAATAGTAATAAAAAGGAGTACAAAGCAGAACTAGATAGATTATATGGACAATGATTTATGACACCATGGACGTACGTGTCATGTGGAGGACGATCGTATCACAGAAATCAAGTCGATTTGTCAACTGACCTGCCAAATCACAATTTGTAACAATGAGTATATGACATGGTAATGGAAGCTTGTTCCCAGATCAGATAATCTCTTTCAATCTAAAGCACTGCAGAGCAGATCGTCAACTTTGTAAAAGTCGTTCTGCTGCTAATTGCAAACAAGTGCAGTTAAGGTTCATACCTTGTTTAGATATTCTGATTGCATTCAATGAGCATAATGTTTAATAATAATAACAAGACGGATGAAACAAAGGCAATAATTTAATCGCTTATCTTCTGATATTTCATCTATTTTCTCTAAGCTCGTCGCAGAGTTTCAGGCGAAATTCTTAATTATCATATCAGCATGCAGTCAAAAAATGGCTTTAACCGCCCCCATATCGATCTTGTTAATTCCATTTCTTCACTCGACTGTCACCTACACCGCCTTGGAAATTATTATGGAGTTTCTTAAGCCACAACCAGAATTACGATATTTTTATAATGGATCACATCTGCGTGCATCTCAATCCTAGTTTTTTTCTCTCTTTCTTTTATTGCCCTTCGTGTCCAAATCAGTAAGAAGAACACGAAGTATACAAGAGTACGATGGAATTTAACTTTATGTCCCTCAACTTTCATTCATTCATTGTCAGTTTTGAACTTTTTTCTACCTAAACAACCCTTAGACAATTATTCATGCTACAATTTTTAATATTGTTTTAGGATTATTTTTTAATAATATAGGTGAACTTCTTTTCCCTATTAGTCAAGTCTCTTCAATTCCCTTGACAATAGCTTTGCTTCTCTTTTAAATATTTATATGTATTTAGATTTACTATTTATTTAATACTTCTCATAATTCAAGCAAGATTATCATTTTTGTTATTTTATCATTTTCTCTAGTACCACCAATGCTTTTGTTTCTCTTAGACATTATTATAGCTTATTAGTTATTATTATTATTGTTGTCATTTCCATTTTAAAAGAATAATTGCGATAGTAAATAAAATAATCTGAATGAGATCCCTCTCGTTACCCTCTTAACTAATCATGAACATAAACTGTGTGAGCTTCCTTAGAGCATTGCATAACCTTTTTAGTCATTTGACAACCGTAATAAAGATGTAGACTTACATTAAGAATAATTAACCTTTGGCCAACCCTTTATTCCTTGATTTATTTTATTAACGTCCTCGCCAACATCTTCAACTCATCTTAATTGTTCCACTTATTCTTTCATTATTAGGCATTTGGGTAAAAAATACTGTGCAATGAACTTAGGTAGTAAGTAATCAGTAGGTATCTTATTAGCATGAGTCTTCAGATTTTATTGAAACATGTTGTGGGATCCATCACAAAATTATTCAAAATTTTAGGGACGGAACATTGTGTAGGAGGGATCAAATAAAATGAGGTATAAAATATGCCAATATTATTTTAATCAGCAACTTCTAATATTTCTTTTCACATTTACATTTTAAAATTGTCTACCTATTTTGGTCCATTATGTACAAATAATTTATGGATTATAATTTGCTCTTCTTTAGTTTAGAAATCTCTTTCATATTGAGCTAATTCAAACAAACATTCATGAAATTTTGAAGACTGAATGGAAATAAACAGGAAACCTTTTGAGGCAAATATGGAATGAGAGTGGACAGACAAATAAATAATGAAATGAAATTTTAAAAAAATATTTCGATCTCTTTCGTCCAGATGTCAAAGGTAAATAACCCTATAAAACTAGGTAAAAGTGTTTCCATCTTGTTAGACATTTACAGTAAAATACTGTCTACCATCCATGACTTGTTTTGAGAAGAAAATTCATGGCAGTTGTCAAAACAAAAATATCAAATTCAAGTTTTGGATCTGGCCAAAAAATTTAGTCATGACTTGACAAGATGGTATGCAGCAATAAATTTTTGAATATGTCACATCAAATCATACTTGAAGTTTAACCAAGTAAATGGGGACTGGTCCTGCTCATCATGAATTGACGAAATGACGTAACGAGTATTTGCAAAATATTTATGCAAAATAAAATTTGTCTTTAGCTCATTTACTTTCCCATCCATTTACGACTTTCAGGTGAATCAAAGCAGTAAACTAAGATCAACCTAGATATAAAACCTACGTACAATCATGAAATGCTTGCAAAAGTATTCTAGAAGATATCTTGTTACAAAATAAGCCGGAGAATAAGTGGAACCGATTTGAAAACTGTATACTTTACTCATTGATGAAGAGAGATAGATGAACACAATCGTGATGAGGATGATGGAGCTCCCTTGTGTATTAAATTCTTTAATATTGGTCCATGTAACATTTTTCCACGCTCATGTTACACGCCTACTGACTATTGACGTCCGTTCGATCGAATTACAAATCTAAACCGATTCCATGTCTTATTTTCTATTCTCTGTCTGACTCTATAGTCCGACCGTCTGTCTGCTTACTTACCAGTCAAATAACTTAGAATTTCAAGCTTAAAAGAAATAAAAATAAATTCTTGAGGGAAGAAACTATACAGTGATGATAGTACCTTTAGAAGAAGTGCGCTGTAACAAATACTCCCTTCTCATCGTATAGAAAATGATAGATAGAGGTACAGAGAGGAATGAGACTAGCCTGAGTTTACACCAGGGAAATTCCAGTCATCTTTAGATTGATTGGTTAGGGCATCTATTCAACGGGATTCTTCTTCCTCAAGTACTCTCTTCCTTTATCTTCTTCTACTTCACGGACTTAATCAATCCCATTGCCATTTCATTAAAAATATTGCTTCATTTATATTCTGAATGAGTCTTTAAATGAGTACGTACAAAACTCAAGAGCTTTCCTCAATAAAATAAAATAAAGAGAAGAAAGCAGACAATGACTAAAAAAATATGCCACTTGCCCTCTACTCTCTGTTCTTGGTTGATTCAACTTAGAACATTGCTGATTAAACAAAACGATAATGATGACGATGAACAATAAAATTTTATCATTTCAACCCAAGTACTGTACTTACTATTACTGAGAGTTTAAAAAAGAAGTCCTTGAAATCATTTTTTAATGACAATCTTCTTATATCTCATTACAAAAATTAGGTCGATCTCATGATGAGTCCTTCGTACTTTTCAATCTGGACGAATCGGCTTCAGAAGGGGTTCGGATATTTTCAGAAACAGGAGCTTCTGATGTTTTAGATCAACTTTCCCAAGGAGAAGGAGGAATTTATGATGAATTCATTGCTCCATCAGTGCTAAAAGGAGTTGGAAGCACTCATGCTGAATTCTTTGTCGATGGAAATCATTCAAGGGTGAGGAAAAAATAATTTTTACCCATAAAAAGAATAACAGCACATCGTCATGAAATAATGCCTAGCTACACTTACCTCATATTTCTCTTTATCCTACAGTATTCTTAAACTAACATTTACTATACGAATCAATAGCTGTGCTCAATTTTGGAGAAAAATTTCTCAGGATATTTTCCCATGGCAAATTTCATCCATGTATTTGTATTGATATGAATCCACCCATTAATAATTGTTCCTTGTCCTTCAACGAATGAGCAATATTTAGTATCTTTCTTTTTGGACAAGTATTCATTCAATTTCTTCCTATTGAATACGACCTCGTACAACCAAGCCAGCCAGCCAGCTATGCAATGATCTTTTCGACCATTGCACATTGCTATTATTATTATTATTACCCAGTGAAGTTTCCCGTTTAGCGAGTTCCTTCTCTTGCAAGAAGTTATAGTTATGTCAATGTGTACCCTGTGAATTGGTAGAAATATATTTATTTATATAGTAGAAAGTAATGTAATATTTAGCTAGAAGCTAGAGCTAAATCTTAGTACATAGTATAAGACTAGATGTTAGATATCCGAAGTTCACAAGGTGGTAGATTGTGTAGGATGGGACATTAGAGAAATAGTACAGGGACATTTGTGTGTGGAACAGAGAAGAGGGACTGACAAGTCCTGAAGGGGAAAACTGTGATTTCTTTCCCAGTTCTTTTATTTCTTTTCATCTCTGAAATTGGTTTCCCTTTTACCTGCCTTCACGGGAACAAATGAGCCTGTCCCGGTTGAAGATAATCAAGTCCTTCTATCCCCACACAGGACTTTCATTACCGTTAACAACCACCACCACAACTAGTACACACGCCTTGTCACAGCCTTTCTCCATACAATCTTTTCTTCCAGTCGTCTATTAAAATCTACTTTAGGACCCTGTCTTCCCATTCCACTTTCTCCCCTAGTGATTTTTGTCTTTTAAGAGTTGCTTTTGTCCGATATAATAAAATTGCATGGAGTATGAGGTACACAGGACTGTAATAACTTTTACAGCGTATCACCTCATAGGTCAACTTTTTCTTGTCTTGTTGCCTACTTCTGAATTTCAATCTTGTATCCCTCTAGTATTGTTAGCTCGTCAAACAAAAAGATAACATTTGTCAATGTCCCTATTTCAGTTCCTTATGTTTTGCTGGATTATTCAAAGGCTTATTCTAAAATGTTGAAAAATTTTTCTACAGATTTTGAAATAAAGCAATTTTCAATTAATGATGCTAAGCTAGTCAGAAACCATACAATCCCTCCCTAAATCTATTTGGCGAGCTGTTTAAAATCGTTCCCCCATTTTATTAGTTTCAGAACGGAAAACGTATAACCAAGTTAGTTTTTATATTTAGGGTTAATAATATCCTTGGAAGGTTCACCTCCCGTTGGGGTGCTTGGTCATTTTGAGAAAGCAAGTAGGGCTTAGCGATAAAGTATGAATGAACATGAGAGAGGTGAAGCGAAAAGGAATGACGAAAAAGAAATGAAAGATTGTACTTTGGAATGGAACTCTCCATGGAAGGCTAGCTGGACCGTCCCTTTCCTGCAACTTTTTTTCCCACAGCAAAACTGTTGTACTTTGTTGGACACGTTCCATTGGAGGAACGTTGTTACCCATCCTTACATAAATACACTTACTTCTACTTCGAATATTGGTTGGATATGGGAAGATTTAAAAAGGGTTACCGCAAGTAAACTGCCTTAGAAAAGTTTAGGAATCGGTTGCATGGATGAATGAATGACGTTCACTCACGGCTTTCTCCCTCTAACTTTCTCTTTTCTCTTATATAAGGGATAGAGGAGAGTAGCCGTCTAATTCCAAACTAACTTTTTCCCCGTTTCATCAATCTTACTAATTTCCCTGGACCTTCCATCCAAACTCTAACTCACCATTAGTGCAACTGAGCGAGAGCTATTTGTCTACAGATGCTTCATCTTATATAAGAGAAAATATAATCTATGACCTTATATAGACCTAAATATAATCTATGAAATTATAGCAAGTAAATAGTACAAGGGGTAGCTCATCCAATCTTAAACTGTTTTCAGTTTAATGGTCAATTTAGTCTTACTCTTATATCATTTGTAATGTATCTTAACGGTGTATTATTTCTCTATTTTTGACAAGGTATCGTTAATCTCGAGAGTGGTCCCTTCACCCGACTGGTTTATTGGCATCAACAGCTATGATCTCTGCTCGAATGGACGGTGGATTGACAGCGTTATGATTGAGGTGGTTATATTATCAATTATTTTTTTTTATGTATTATCATAACTTATTGCAAGTTTATTTTGAAAATCATTCTCTAAAAGGGTGGATAGTATGTATTCTTTGAAGCTTATACACAGGGAACCAGGAAAAGGGTGTTTTTTTAAACTTTGTACTTATTTAACAAAATGTACAGGATATGGAAAGCATTGCCAAAAAAAATGTTCGCCTTGAGCCAAAGTTAAAATCGAGAAGTTTTGTGGACACAAGAAGTTTCTTTGAAGAGTTGAATTTTGTTTGCTCATTGATCGTTTAAACTTAAGTCATTTCAAATTAGGCGTGAAATTAAGTAAGGTAGTTTAATGAGAGATTAGTTGAAACTTTGTTTTTTTAAGAAATTGAGAAAAGTTCTGGAAGTTTGAAAGAATTTTTTATTGCAATGAAGAGTAATTGCTGATTTTTTTATATTCTTTGAAATTGTGAATTAAAATGTGAAGGATAAATGGTGAAAGAAAGGGGTATGAAGAGTAATCAGGAGTAGAATAGATAGCTGTAAATATGAGAAAAGTGCCTGGATTCTTGTTATAGAGAATTAAGTGAATGTATCTTGGGTGGGGGTTTGTGTGGAAGTCAATAAATTAATTAGTTTATTTGGTCAGGTTGATCCATTAGATGCAGGAAGCGACAATGGTAAGTCTCTTGAAGATAGATTCCGTAATTTATCCAATTTATTTTGGGGGAAGAATAAAAATGTTTATGGTACGAATGTAGGTTTAACTTTCACAAGTCCAAATTGGCCCACAGAGCCCCGTGGGGTAGTGAGACGGCTTACACCGCGTCAACCCGACCATCCTGCCTCGTCTTTCTATTACCCTGACAGAGAAACATTGCCACCCATCGCATCCTTCCACTTTCTCAAGGTACTTTCTCCCTTTCTCATTTATATAAAGCCCATATCTGTCTCCAGATGTAATATGTCGTGGCTCCTCCTGGATTTTATGGCTTACTTCACATTATTTACATTTCTACTGTACTTCCATAAATTCTTTTTAAATCTCTTATTTGCTACAGGGACAGATTACATTGCACTTAAACTTATTACCCATCTCAGGGTAAAAATTCACTCCCTCACCCACGACTAGCAGAACGATCACAAGCCAACAACATCTAATCCAAACTTCTCTAACTTGTCGTGTAGTTAGTATTATCGTACCTCTCTACTAGTCAGAAATTGAGAGAAAGATGCTATAATATGTTTGTATATGTGCTTTTGGCTAAAGCCTTCAGGCATGGACGCTTCTCAAATAAATTCCCAGCTCAAAACAAATTAGCACTTTGGGAACGCTTGCAACAAATAACCAGTGCCGCGTGTACGTGTTCTGTTGTGTTAGGGATTTTTATCAGACGAACTTGAGGAAAAAATGTAATTTTTCTTGTCTATTCTGTTGGCCTGTGACGAGAAAGAATGGGAGAGAAAGGTAGAGAGCACATAGACTAGAGAACTACGTGAAGCAGTTAGTAACGCATGCAGTAGGGACTCAGGAACAACTAAGGGCTAAGTCAGATTGACGTAATTTCTGATAGCAGCCTTGTTCTTATTTCTTTCGAACAATAAGGTAAAGGAGTACGAGCTGAGTGAAGTTTTTCATCACCCAGAGCCAGAGATTTTGAACAATGATGTGACCGATCCAGAGACCCGTCCAAGGGAAACCAATTTAAAAAGTGCTTCAGCCTCTTCGTCAATGTCAAATGGGGCAGAAAAGGAGCAGTCCAACAACATTATAGAGTACCTTCCATTTCCAGAAAAGAAAAAGAAGGACATTTCTCGAGATAAGAAACGGAAACTAAAGAAATTCCGTAAGTTTCTTTTTTTTATAGCAACTCCATAATATTACTCTTTACATAATATATATGTTACCTGACCACCGCCACCGCTAGCGAACCACAGAACGGTGATAGATGGCCAAGTAAGCCACCCAAATATTTTCTCGTCCTTTCCTCTATGTCGTTTTACTATGTATGTCCAAGCACCTTGTATATAAAATTATTATGAGGTTAGGGTTCCTTCTCAAGTTCGTGCCATTTAGGTCGCACATATCCTTTTTCACACATTCTTTAAGTTTTTGACATGAAATGGTAAATGAAAGGGAAATTGTGCTTTGTCAAGGACCACCAAAGGATTGCATCGTCTCGGACTGGTCCTCCTGGACTCCTTGCACCAAGAGTTGTGGCTTAGGAGAGATGACTCGAAGTCGTAGCGTTCTAGCTCATGCTCGCCGTGGAGGTCGTCCATGTCCACCTTTGAAAGAAGCAACTTGGTGTGGATCTGCAAGATCTTGTTCCAGAAACTACTTTAATTGGGCTAATAAGTGGCAGTGACTATGAGAGACTGTTAAAATGACTTCTTCTGACTCTCCACTTGCTTCCAGCCACGAGCAAAACACTAACTCCACATTTCTCAGCTTTCTTCAATAAAAAAATGATGCGTCAACGCTGAAATAAATGTTATTATCTGTATTATCTACTATGTATTACTAGAAATATAAGGGTTGCTGATCCACAAATAGTTTTCTAGCTAAACCAAAATGGTAATAATAAAACTGTAATTCTCAAGAGGCTCTATAGCTATGTCATTTAGTACGATTTTTGCTCTTAATAATACTAAATTAAGGATAAACACATATTATTATACTGCTGATTATTACATAATATACAGTACAGATACTACTAAATACGTGCCTATTGTAAAGTGACATAGTGTGGTCAGTTGATTTGTTAATCTTGCAAGATATGTGATGTCATGAGTTAATGCATGACAAGAGTAAAATTCATTAAAAGTAACAGTAACACATTCAAGGGACCATACATTTGGCCCTCTGATAAATAATGTCACCGCTTTCATTCCCTGTATCACTTTTGATTATAATAGATCCCTAAATATTAAGTGCTAGCTTCAAATTTAAGATTTTTAGTCTCTTTTAAGTGACCATTTGTCACGAAATGCAAGAGCCCATTGCAATCATATCATTTTGTTATTTAATAAGCTTCATTAAACGTATATGTACTTTAAAACAAGAAATTGCTGATAATAAACAGTTTTTTATTTGTAGTACGTTCACAATCTTCGAGCTTCTGCATGAACTTTTATTCTCCAAAAATAAATATGCACTGAAGATAGTCGATAGTCTTTAATTTGTCCGTCAACCGGATACATGTTGAGATTACTTCAAATGAATGAATTTTGTTGTAGAAGGCGAAAGACACTTAAATAAATAAACCACATCAAACGGAATATAGAAAAGTAGCGAAAGCAATAGACATGTCTAAAATTTTAGGATATAAAATG
>JAQFZZ010000065.1:0-39502 GCA_034696405.1 Isotoma caerulea | reverse complement strand
TTCCGAACTTAAACTAAACCTTTCAAACTTAAACTTAACCTTTCAAACTTAAACTTAACCTTTCAAACTTAAACTTATCCTTTCAAACTTAAACTTTTAAACTTAAACCTATTCCAGTCCACCTCTTGGTTATACTTTTTGTAAAAGGTTTATTCTGGCTCACATTCATCCTCCACTCGATTGAATATCCCGAAATTTTATCCAAGCAAAAAGCGTTACTTCGTAAATACAAAAAGCCAAAATCAAAACCGGCAGGGTCACTTCATCAAAATGGAAATGGAATTTTAATTTATCGCTATTTGCAAATAATGAATCAGATTTTCAATGCAGTTTTTATCCACTTTTTAACAAGTATCCACTTCGGCTTTGCACTCGGTGTAGGGGTTTTGTGTTCTTTTATCGCACTTCGTTGGGCTCAAATGCTAATATTCGTTGCGATTTCGCTAATTGTTTTTGGAGTGATTTTGACTACTTTTGTTATTTATTTGGAAGTACAATTTCTATCAAATATTAGTCGCTACTCTGCTGAATCGTATTTGAGGGAAATGAGAAGGTGCTTTTTGGTTGAATCTTTTGGTGCCAGGTTTATCAAGTCTTGTTGGAAATTGGAGTTAAAAATTTTCAAACCTTTCTTTTCTATTCAGCATTTTGTCTTCTTAACTTATTTGGAAATGCTTTTGAATTTCCTTATCAATTTACCTTAACCTAATAAATCATAGGATAAAATATATTTTTATAAGTTGAGAAATTGCATTTTTTGATAATGATATTGAAAATTCATGCATACAAAATAAAGTTTTCAAATATATACCAGTCGCCAGTTAGAAACAAACGTTACGCACAATGTGCAGAAAGCAAAGTGTCCTTGCATTCAAAATCATTGCGTAACAATTTACTCCAACACTCTAATCTTGATGCTGATACACGATGTTCCACTATCAAGTTTTTGAAAGCTTTGCAACTCATACGTTGAAATTTCCACGGGTTCCACTTCCAAGTGATAGCTTCGAAGCCCGGTATCTCCGTCACATTCAAATGTGTATGTTTCGAACGAACAATCCCAGTTAAGAAAATATCCTCCATATGGAAAAGCGGTGTGTTCTTCCCAAACTTGTATAACTGTGCTCGAGATTCAGATCCCAAAATGTACAAAGGTCCCTCCACATAGTCAGGGTATTCTCCAACCCAAAGTTCTTTCGGCGTGAACCATTTAGACTCCGGATTTCCGTATCTTTTTCCTCCCGTAACTTTATTACCAGCTATAAGATATTTTCCAGTAGGGTTCCCACTGATTTCAAGTAGACCAGAAGTTGCTTTCAGATGCTCTAATAATAATGGAATGTTTATGTGAACGTCATCGTCAATTTTTCCAAGGTAGCGAACTTCCGAGCATCTTGTCTCCATCCACTTCAGCATTCTTAGCGTTTTTAATGTGAGGTTTAAATATGACTCTTGAAAGTTGTCTAGAATTACGTCCCCATGAGATTCGTGTTCCGTACTCACCATTTCCTAAGACAGAATATGACAAAAAATTTACCATGCATTATTATTATTATTATGTACCCAAAAATTATTAAAATGATTTAAAAATATTCAATTACATTAACTGTACTATTCCTGGAGTAGCCGATGAAAAAAAGAATCCGAAGAATATTTCCAGTGACACGGTCAGCGTCGTCCATACTAGGTGCTATGTTCATATTCACAATAAGACTCTTCCATTCTGGAATTAATTCCTTGTACATCTTTCGAATGACTTGCCTTCTTTCGAAATTCTCAGGGGCTGTGATGAACATGAATAAAATGAAAACGTCCTTTCCATTGTTCTGAAAATTTTAAAACAATAACAGTGAATTTTTTAGGCAAAGCCAAATATTTATAAAAAAGTTCAAAGTTAGAAACCTTGCACGAGTGCAATGCAGAAGGTTCCAAAATGACAGTGTCCTCGTTCGGAAGCACCAAAGACATCGTATTTCTTTCAACTGCTTCCATGATAATTCTCGTTCTGTTTTCCATATACGCTTGGCTATATAGAAAACTGTATACGCTTTCAGGGGAAGCGATAGTTAGTGCAAGCACATACAAACACGGTATGATACATATCACAAATATAACATTCGCTGTCCGTCGTCGAATAAACCGTCGAAACAATTTGAAAATTCGGTTTGGCGATTTTAACATAAAGGCATCAATAAAAATCAGTAGTAGAACAAAGATGGATAGAACAAGGATGTGAAACATCTTCTCAGTTTTAAAACTTCTTTCATGCAGAAGTATTGAAAAATTGAAATTAAAACCTTTAATTTCGAAATTTACCTAAAATAACCGAAATCCTTGCGACTTGTCTGTCAGAAAAAAGTTCGCTCGAGCCAAATTGCACTTGCATTACAGATATGGTGAGGTTGGAGGTGAGGAACGTCAGTCTTTTTACTGTTACCCGTTTCGCAAATTCTTTTTCGCATCCGATTTTTTTGACAAATTTACAAAAAAAAACTGATTTTTTAAATAATCTTGATATAATGAGGACATGGACATGGAGAATCCCACTCTCAAAGAGAAAAGTGAAGAAATTACTTTTCATTTTATTGGTATTTTTCGTCTTCTTCTCTGGAATAATTCAACAAGCTCACTTATTGTCGTGTACATCTAAATCTAAAATATCAATACCAGAAGAGAATTCCGATATTTCTCATAGAAAGGTCTCCTTGAAATGTCTAGAATCGATTACTTCAGCTAAGATATAATCGTTGACTCAAGTTTAAATCAATAGTTATTTGTTTCATTTATCGACCAAAATTTACGCTGACAACTAATGACATCGAGCAATTTGAAATATTATTTAAAGAACTAAATGACTTTAACACAACATTTTATGCATGTGGGGATTTCAATATACATCTTGAAGACTGCAAAAAAAGAGAAATTGTTAAATTCAACGGACTCCTTACTCGACTTGATCTAAAAGAATCGACTAGAGTTAATGCCAGATTAGACCTTATAATTTCAAATGAGAAGGTGCTTTTTGGTTGAATCTTTTGGTGCCAGGTTTATCAAGTCTTGTTGGAAATTGGAGTTAAAAATTGGCAAACCTTTCATTTCTATTCAGCATTTTGTCTTCTTATCTTATTTGGAAATGCTTTTGAATTTCCTTATGAATTTACTTCTAACAATTCCACCTTAACCTAATAAATCATAGGATAAAATATATTTTTATAAGTTGAGAAATTGCATTTTTTGATCATGTTTTTAATGAAATTGAAAATTCATGCATACAAAATAAAGTTTTCAAATATATCCCAGTTGCCAGTTAGAAACAAACGTTACGCACAATGTGCAGAAAGCAAAGTGTCCTTGCATTCAAAATCATTGCGTAACAATTTACTCCAACACTCTAATCTTGATGCTCAATCAACTCTTTCAATACGCCTGTTTATATGCTTTGGCTCGGAAGAACAATTGGCCTTTGTATATTCATGCACCCAGCTCATATACTTCGGATTCAAACCGGAAGTTCAGTGCAGATAGGAGAGAATTCGCTTTGGACAAATTTCATGTGCCTTTGTTTGGATTAAATATGAAGAGTTGGCCGTGGGTCTTTGCATGGGTTTATTATGTGACGAATGCAGATTTACTTTCTGGTCAATACCCAAAAAATGGAGTGATTAAGTTGCACCAAGATAGTTATTGCACTTCGGATAAATTCTTCAATTTTAATCCTCAATTTGAGAAAGAACTCAGGGAGATTTTTAAAATGAAGGTTTGAACTTAAAACTTTTTTTTACAATTTTGCAATGCTGAGATTTTAATTTGGGGAGACTAAGCTGATTTTTCAATAGAATTCTTATTTAAAAGAATTTCTTTAGAACTCTAGAGTTTTCTTAAAAATTACTTCAAACGTCTTAAAAATGTCTTTATTTCATTAATAATAATTTCTGTTTTTTTAAAGATTTCAACAAAACCAATTCAAAAGTGGATCGATTTAATCGAGTCAAAAGGAAACGGAAGCGTTGCACTCCACTTTCGACAAGGGGACACCCTAGGACGCAAAATATCCGTACCTTTACTTCAAGGCAATGGCACAGATATCCAAAATGATGAAGATGGACAAGATTAACCCAACATTCTTCATATTTTCGGAAGATGTGAAATCCGCTTAACAAGTTATCAGCATCAATTGTGACCAGTGAGAAGATCGTAATTTCCAATACTGATCTGACAAGTATCGAGGAGTTTTATTTGATGCGTCAATGCAAACATTTCATAATTCAACGTAGTACATTTAGTTGGTGGGCTGCATACCTAAGTGAAAGTCCTGAGAAGATTGTTATTGCAGTGGATTATGATAACCGGACTTTAGATGTTTTGTTTCAACATCTTACAGACAAGAATGAAAAGGATAATGTGAATGGGACATGGCAAAAGCAGTATAGAAATTATTTTTATCCTGCTCATTGGAATATTATTAGTACAGATTAAGAAATTAACTAATTGATTGTATTAATAATGTTGTTCAATAACTTATAATGGAAAAGTAATAAAGACATTTAAATATATTAATATAAATATAAATATATAAATTTAAATAGGGTTTTTTCTAAATATAAAATACAATTGGGTAGATTTCAGTGACCTGAGGTTTAGATTACAGATTGCATTTCGTAATCCGGAAACCCTAGTTATAGATTGATTTTCTAGAAATAGAAATTTTAGATTACAGAAAGGTGTAGGTTTTGGCAATGAAACATTCAACTCCTAAACCTATTATTCATTTTGTTCCGCAAACACTACAGCTTATTTGACAAAAAATCAATTTTTAAAAAGTAAGATATTGACTTACTTTAATTTTTATTAAATGCATTATTCCAATTCATTCAAAACATTTTTCTTAAAATGGCATAAATAAAATAAGCAAAGAAAAAATTTCAAAAATTTGATCGGAATAAACAGCTAAAATTTAAAAAAATAGCGAAATACATTGCATTAGACAAAAAAAGGAAAATGAAGTATCTTATTCCTTTGGCATTCATTTTACACTTCGAGTAAAATTCTTATGCCTGTGCCTTAAGAATTTAAAAAGAAAGTCATAGTTGTGGTATATACTTAATCCTGCTTGATTATGTTAAAAATCATGCTATTGAATAGGCCCAATCTTAAATCTTTTTCCAATATTTCTAAGAACCTAACAGAAAATTACGGAATATAATGAGACTAAAACGTAGATATTTATTATTTAGGTTCCTCAATGATCCATAATCCAATCCAGGGTGATTAGATATTTACAAACCAAACTCTTGTACATTAGTTCAGAATGAAATACTAGAGATACTGTTAATAATATTATGGCGAAAAAATAAACCTGAAAATTCATTTTATGAAGAAAAGTATTTTTACAGAGAGTGGGTCGGACTCGGATCACAATTAACGAACATATAGCTAATAAACCTGCTACTATCGATTAAATGATTGCAAAAATATAAAAAAAACTTGACATAGATATAGTTGACATATATATAGAGATATAGTTGGACTGTTGGACAGTTTAAGGAATAAAATACTCTGTTGAAATATTAACATTTATATAAGGTGATTAGGCTAGGTATATAAGATAATATCGTTATTTAAGTTCCATTAAAATCAACATAACAGTTTAATTGTACTTTATGGAATATAGTTGGCCTTCTTGAACAATATTAAATATCAAATCACATAGATTAGATTTTAAATTTCTTGAATTGATTGAATACTCAACTCCAACGTACAATAAACGAGTAAAAAACTAAAGCATTAAATTTCAAAAGAAAGTTTTGAAATATCTAATCTATCTAAAACTTTGATATTTCTATAGAAAACCGCCCACCCAAATTCCCAAAGACTTATTCGTTTACCTTTTATTACTAACTGAACGTTTTGGAAATAAAAAATGTATCCAATATCTAAGAAAATTAAGTTAAAGGTTTTGTTTTAATTTTTATTCAGAATGTTCAGCTTAATAGTAACGAAAAACGATGGATTACTCGACAGAAGTCAATAACAATCTCAATGAGAAACTTCATTCAATTCCTTCACCAACTCGACTTAACATTTTAAATATTTGTCAAACTAATTCTGAAATACTTTTACAATGATTACAGACAGGATGATAAAAGCTTTTTCAATTCGCCAGAAAATCTCAGAAATATTTATTTGCACTCCATTCCATTGGAATTCAAAAAATAGGCGTCTAGAGTTATCCAACCGTAAAAAATATTACTCCTGGATTTTATTTTGTTTCTATCTTACGTTTTACTCCATAATGACAACTACTCGAATGATCATTAAAATCGTGGAAAGATCTCAACAAAAAATTCATTCATTGTTGTAATCAAATCATTGTTATCCTTTCAATGCCTATTCTTATTATCATTGAAAGAGATCAACATCTCCATATTTTAAATCATTTACTTCGCTTTGATTCACGATTGCGCTGTAAGTCTTTCATTTTTATTCAAATCGGCATAATTAATAAAACACCTTTAGCATACGAACTAAAAATTGGTAAAATATTGATATATTATAGTGTGTGGGTATCTATAATATTGTATGCGATTTATTTCACAGATATGGTCGGTCAGTCGGTCTGCACAATAGACCTTTGACAAATGCTCAAAAATTCCAAGTCTTAACTTTCGAAGTCCTCGCATATTCTTAGTTAATCTTGGGACGACGTTTGTTCCCATCGTATTTGGTTTTGCATTTCTTGACAAAAACGAACCTCTTCATCGGATACTCGTTGAAGTTTTTGGAGTCCAGCCCCGTCTACATTGGAAATTCATCCCGATAATTTTACTCGTAATGTTTATAATACTTCAGATATGCAACATCATTTCGTACTATTTGAACCTGGCCCTTCTCTACATTCATTCTACCCTATTCTGGCCTGGCTTAATTAAATTCATCCTGGACTCAATTCAATATCCCAAAATGCTATCAAAACAAAAAGCTACCCTTCGAAACCACAACAAAAGGTTGAAACCAGGAGGGCCACTTTTACAAAATGGAAATAGACTTCGTATCTATCGCTGTCTGCAAATAATGAATCAGATTTTCAATGCAGTTTTTATCCACTTTTTAACAAGTATCCACTACGGCTGTGTAATCGCGTGGGAGTTCTTTGTTCTTTCATTGGAATGCGCTGGGCTCCAATTCTTACACTGCCTGTGATTTTTTTAATCATTTTCATTGGAGCGATTACAACTACTTTCGTTATGTATATGGAGATACAATTTTTTCAAATATTAGCTATCACTCTGTGTTGTATCTGAAGGAAATGAGAAAATGCTTTTGGTTTGAAACCTTTGCTGCTAAGGTTTATCAAGTCTTGTTGGAAATTGGAAGTAAAAATTGGGAAGCCTTTCTTATCTATTATAGACATTTTGCATTCTTATCTTATTTAGAGATGCGTTTGAATAATCTTATTAATTTACTTTCCACCAATCAAGTTTTTCTTACAATTAGTTTTTAGTTCTGTTGTGAACTCTGCATAATTTATTTATGTAGTACATTGAATAAATCATGACTCTTATATGATTGCTTTTACACTGAAGTTTAATCAATACTAAAAAAGGTTTTAGAAGCCTCCATTACTTTTTATGTAATATGATAAATATAACAAGGTTTTTATACGACTTATGAATAACTTACAATGTCTCTGGTTAGCTTTAAAAAATCTTAGGTATCTTTATAAGACCGTAAAAATATAGCGTTGGAAAGTTAGGTTTATATTTCGAAAGTTCAGCTCCAATTGTTGCATTACCTGTTAATTTTTTTGACAATTATCTCCTATGTATAGCGGTGCACATGCTAAATTAGGGTTACCAAATTGCACGTTTAAGGCTTTCGATAATATTTGTTTCAATATCATTTTAGATATTCTTTTGAATCCTACCAGATACTACCACACCCACCCAAGGGCGTCATTGATTGTTTAAAATATCATGGAACAACGATTAAAATTACATTCAATACATATATTCATTCTTAAGTTAAGACAATTCAAATTATTCGAGATGTAGGCTAAGGTCTTAATATTTTATACGTTTGGTAAAATAATGCATTCGTGTTATTCTACAATTTGTATTCATACATTTAGAGCTTCTTCTTTCCTAAGCTTAGAAAACCTTCGTATTTTTCCTATTTCCAAGTTTCTTTGTAAATTGAAACTATAAATGTTTACTCGAAACTCATACTCTTATGCTAGTTTCTCAATAATACAAACTTCATTATTACAATTACACGTTATAAAACGTTGTTATTAAAAATATAAAAATACGAATAAATCATCCTGATTATTCTATCATTTAGTAAAAAATGTTTCATGTTTCTAATACTAAAACAAACAAGAATAGGTTAAACAACATCGAATCTAATCCAAAATCCAATAGAGTTGATCAACCATGAAATGGGCTACAATTAATCAACTATAATTAATCTATATACAATTGCGTATGCAAACTTGCTAACTATTGTCTTGCTAGTTTACCATTACAATATACAATTGGCAAAGGTAGTTATCATTTTATTTACAATGAATGGGTAAAAAAACCAAATTACGCATTTCGGTTTCAAAAACATTACCCAATAAAAAACATAACACGATAAAAAATATATTTCCACGTGTGTAAGTGTCGTGTCCACATCATTTCTCAGCCATAAAACATACAAAATGACGATGTTTAACATTGATTCAGACTTAAAAAAGCAGTTTGAAATGAAAGTATAATAAATAAATTTTCCTTACTGAAAAATTCAAAATAATTTTAAAAGAATTTACATTTTTATACTTTAAAAATCTAAAGTTAATGCACTCCATTGTATTCCAAGAAAAGCAAAAAATATTACAATTTCTCATTTAATTTATTTCGATGCAAACCTTACACATTTAAGTGAATTAATTTTGACCATAATTGTTTGCGCAATCCAGCCGTATGATAAACAACATTTTCATATAAAATGTAAATGTGCATCCGACCACCTGAGCTGAGTATTAATAAAAATGCATTATAGTGTACAAAACTTGATATTAAAAAACTTGCATTTCAACCTTTACCATTAATTAGTGCATCTGGTCTTGGCAATAATAAACGATGCATGAACTTTTAAGTGCAAGCAATTTGTATGCATTGTATTGATACAAATCTATTCCTGAATATTTTCTCAATTAACTCTGGTTCTCAATGTTTCATTTCCTTATAATTACATCATTTATTATTATGTTTAATAAGTTGCCAGAGGTTTTTCAAATTGATACATATAATCTGTTAATGATCTTCATTTATAGACTAATTTAAATGCACTTCAAATGTTTTTAGAACAAGGTTATAATTTATTACAAAACTTCCCTCAGATAATCTTTCCACATGGGATATCACTTTTAAGACTTCAGTTTTTATTCCATATAATTGGGTAATTTATTACATTTTTCTCACCATTTGTTCTTGGAACTATTTTATGTTCAATTATAAATTTTAATACTTTGAAACTAATGTTGAAATTTTTGCAAGTAACAAATTGGTAATTCCAGATGATAGCAGATACCGGTTCTATTTATATCTCAGCTGGTAGTAAGCCTTCAGAACAATATAATTCATACTACCTTACACAAAGTCATTTCAACTTTTACACTCGAGTAGTAATTCAAGTCCAGTTTTAAATCATACTACCTGGAATAACACGATAAAAATAAATTGCCATATACTCTGAAAGGTTCCACGGATACGGAAAAACCTTACAAAGAGTCCAAAACGATATAAGCTGAAGGTAAACCAATACAACTGTATGCCGAAATTAAACTATGTATCAAAATAATTAGAAACAACAGGGTAAAAATACTTTCATTCTCATTTCTTGGAAAAAACCAGCTTACCAAACAACTCAAACAAGATGTAAATACAACGTAGAAGCTAACTTTGTTAGAACATGGCCTTAAATCTGAATAAATGAAATTACTGGTTGGACAAGACCCCATAAATATTTAAGGACTTTTTAGATCGTAAAAATATTTATTTTTTATTTAGGATTTTAACTTTATTCTTAAAACTACTTTTTATTAATACGGCTTAAAATGTCGATACCCAGAATAATATTTTTAAGCAAAGGATTCTAAATAAAACAAACAAAAATTTTATAAGGATGGTTCGATCAAGTTTTTTTATATTGTAGTAATTAGAAACTTTTTATATCTTCCTTGTAGACTTAGTTTTCGTGCGATTTTATATTTATACTTAAAAGCAAACGATTCTATTTACTACTGGAATATCAGAAAGGATCAACATATTTGGGAAACTATTTTTTAATACTAAATACCAGGTGTTTTTGCTTTGTATTTATTTTTTTAAAATTACGTATTTAGTAATACGTAGATATTGTAGGAGTCTCAAAATGTAATCGAGTTAATTACTCGTAGATATTCAAATTTTGTATAAAATGAATTAAAAATTATAGCTTGGCAATAGTTAGGTTCTAAATTAAGGGTAATTTAAAATTCTTGCAAAATCGAAAAATTTCAAAAGTTTCATATTTCAACTTCAACAAAATTCCTTACCAAAATCTTCAAAACCTTTTAATTAAAACCATTCATAGAATCCCCTCCTTAATATTCCATTTCAGCCACGTAAATAAACCAAAAGTATAAAATCTTAAGGATAGCAAAAAACCCAATGATTTTAGACTCGTTATTCACAAAGATTACAGAGCAAGAGGAGCTATTAAAACCTAAATACGAATTATACCCAGATTATATTGTTATTTTATCATTAATACATGAAAATGTCTTCAAATTTTATCTCTTCCTTGGTTGATTTTCAATGTGAATGGAAATAAAAATATTTACAATGTCTCGGCAACCTTAATAGTAAAAGAAGTTCGGCTATTACAATTCACAACGTAAATAAAGAGTAAAACAAAGCCAACTTGATAATTTAATTGCGATCATAAATGTAAGGAGGGTTTTAAAAGGGAAATTACACAATGTTAAATCACATTTGAGAATTATTACTGTTTCTGTCGTAAATCGGCATGAGTTAATTACTCACCTAGGTAAGTGAGTGAACTAGGCCAAAAGGTTATAATCTCTTATAATCTCTTCTTTAATACAAAATAATCCCATTATTTAACTCCAACCATTGTCAGACGGCATGGCACACGCACGCACAATATTCAATTCATTGTTTTCTTTTTATTCTTGGCCTAACGCACATCAATGTCACTTCAGACGCTTCACTTTCCGTTTAAAATCAATTAACAATTATCTTCTGAAATAAATGCATTAAAAATTAATTTAATTAAATAACTTAATTTATGTGCAATTAAATAACTCCCTACAGGGGAACGAACATTGGACTTGAGTTTAGGGCTGTTAACCTAGCCTAACTTTCGTCCCTATTTTGTGCTTTTGGCCGGATGTTTTATTTCTAATTAACGTAACAGATAAAATTTGTTGATGCTTCAAAAAATGTTTAATTCAGTATATTTATTTTAATTGTCAAAATTAAATTCTTAATTTCTGTAAACTTTAATACTTTATACTTTATACGATAAACTTTGTAAATTAAAACGTAATTTTACTATTAAACTTGATTTCATGTTTTAAATTCTCTCGTCTATTTCAATAACATATTAAAAAAGTTTTCGAATTTTAAAATATGACCTTCACAATAGTCACACTTATCCATTGCCATTGCAAACTATAAGTTTCCAAATTTTAAATCCTTTAAAAACATTCTTTCATAATTTCAAACTAACAATTGTAAGTACGCGTACATAATCATAAAATGTTACTTTTGTGCATTATGGATTGTACAATTAAAAAGGAACTTATTTAAAACCTTTACAACCCTCAAAAAATCACTTCCAAAATCGCATGCAACCACTCTATAACATTTTTTTAAAAAAGTTCCCAAAATTACAAAGCCGACGAGACGCATTTATTTCTCTCATTGATCCCGTAACATTGACACCAAATCCTCAATCAATTATATCATTAACCTTAAGTCACACATTTTATAACACTTCATTAACAACTGAAATAAACTCATCATCAATCCACAATCTGACACTTTCAATGGATATCCCGTCTAGCCTACAAAGAAACTAAACCCACATTAATTTCATGCTAGTAGCTAATTAATTAAACTCTTTTTAAACTTGAACCATCTCCTTTCAATCACACAAACCGGTTCATTTTTTCCCCACATTTTATTGTCGCTTTCCTCGCGTTAAATTAAACGATTAAGTAAAAACAATCAACAAAGGGGATTTCATACTCATTGCCATATCCCAACTTTTGCTTATCCTTAAACATTAAACATATCAAGAACACATTTCCAAAAAACACCTTAACATTAGGAGATGATCCAAATACTAAATTTTACTACTGTTACATTACAATGACAAATATATTTAAAATGTCAATTATATACAAATAAATTAATATAAGAAGTACTTACCTTCTTACCAAGATTAATATTAGGATGTCTATAAAATCTTAAAATGTAAATGTTATCATTAAAGGAAGATTTACTCAAGAAGATAGGAATCACATAATGTAAATTTTCCTTTATAATTTCATAGTTTTTGTAATGCATGGATTGGGTACGTAAAACTGAGAACTACCTTATCAAATTTCCTATGACATATCACCAACGTGTGTGCAAATTATTTCAATTTTCAATAGATTTTTTGTTGATCTTGATCCGCACCTTCCAAGGAAAGTCCCTGGGGGTTAGTATATAAATATAACATGCGGGGATCTTTTCTTAACCAGTTGTACCAAAATTACCAGGCACTTTACACTTTACATACAACTTATCCTGTCTTACAGTCTATACTGTAAAAGTTTTTGTTTTCAACAATATCTTATTGAGACCGGTTTAATTTCTAGAAAATTTAAAGTTTTCTTACATAATAAAAGTTTATAAAATTTTACAGTTTAAAAAAATCAAAACCTGAAAAAAGTTATTTTATGAAAATTTAATTACCAAATTTTTCAAAAAATTGCCTACGTTAAAAAATTTAATATTTAACTGTGCCTGTGCCCGTTTTTAAACTACCAACTGTGCTATTTTTTAAGAACTGATATTTTAGATAGAGTCTTAATTTTATTGAAAGTGGTCCTCGAAAAATAAAATCGTTTTGAAGATGGCTGGTAATTTATAAATTAAAATTTGAGTTTTTAAAAACCAGAAAAAGTGTTAACAATTAAAATGTGATTATTAATTTATGTGATTTTCTATTATGATTAAAAAGGTAACCAACGCTGGGTGACGTATGCTTCGGAGGATCAGGAGGGAATTAAAGCTCTCATTTTGGCCAGGTCGCTAAAACTTTCCGTGACCACGAGATCTTCCATCATTTTCATCTCGTCTAAAGTCTCCCAAGAGATTTGGTAAGCCAAATTTAATTTTTTCACTGATTTTTTATTGTAATTTTTTATTATATATATATAGCAATAAGTTTTATCTAATTCATTTAAAAACATAAAAGTCAATTCCAAAGTCTAGGGTGACACAAAACAATCACAAAAAAACTAGTTTTGTTTCAAGCTAAATATCAGCTTCACTAGATAAACAAAGTAATACTTTAAAGCAGAAGATTGTGTAAATATTGTTTGTCTCTTTCGTTTCCAATTTTTTAAACTATTTAATTAGATTGAATCTTAACAATGAACAGTTAAAACAATAATGTGTTTTTCTTTTTTATTTAAATCCAAAATCCGATATTATAACATAATCTAGTTTACTTCTTAAACTGTATTAATTTATTATTTGCCTCCTAATAAATTACTTTATACAAATTTAAGAGAAAAATATCTTGAAAATTTACTTTTTTTATTTATGCACGGAAAACTAAACGCTTAATAAATTTTTAAAACTATAAATTCATACATTTACACAAATGCAAAAAAAAATAAATTATTCAATCCTATTTCTGTCATAAATCATTGTTTTTAAATTTCATAGGCAACTACTGCAAACGGAATTCGACACCTGTATACGGCTTACCAAAGAGGAATGTGAACTTTACCCTGCGCTTCCTTTCAGCCATGTCGCTAAGGTCATGTGCTGGAAGAAATTGACCAAGCTGAGAAAGTTTGTCTTTTTGGATTGTAATTGTATGGTAAGTTTTTGAGCATAAACATTTTTACTTTTAGCAGATTACTTTCAGGCAAGTGCATTTTAGACACTCGCTCGATCATAATTCATCGAGAGTAATAAGCATAACTTTATTCAGATAGCTTCAATAATTTTATTTACCTAGGTTTTGAAAAACTCTGATGAGCTTTTCAAGGGAAAATCTGGAATAGGACTAATTCATCTGGAAGGAAAGAACGATGTGGTTCCATCCATCGTGGTTGGAAGTCCATGGGATAAAAATGATGGCATTTTGGATACCTTGGAGAGCCTTCATGAAAGTAATTAAATACAGATCAATTTAATTAAACTAAAAATTTGTTTTTAAATATTTAATTAAAATCAATCGTAACTTCTCATAACATACCATACAATTTTTACAGCTAATTCAGGGTATACAAAATCAATTTTAAAATTGTATTTCTTTTAGCACCCGACAAAGTAAGCTTCTTCAACGATTTCCAAGAATTTAAGGAAGACTTGACACTCGATGAAAAGTTCTGCGGTCCGGTTTATCTTCGAAGGTAAGAAACATTTTATCTTTTTAAATATTAAGTTCTTGAAGAATTTAAAGTTTCATTTATTAAACTCGTTCGGAAACTATTGGAACTTATTTTTAATTAAAACTGAAAGTCGCAATTTGTCAGATGTTCATAAAAAGTTTAAAATATGATAATTTTTCTTTAAAAAAAACCTTGTTGCTCTAAATCCTAAATATTCCTTTTTTTAAATAATAATACAAGAAGCGTTTCATTAACAATGCAATGTTGTTACAGTTTGATACTAAAAGTGAGTTTCCTCGAAATTCCTTATTACACCTTAACTAATAGATACGAGCTACATCGAGTTAAATTTTTAGCAATGATAAAAAAACTTAAATTATTAAAACAAATATTGAATTAGAATTAGGTAATTAAGTATATTTATAATAAAATTAAGCAATTAATTCAGCGTTTTAAAACCATACTTTCTTCTAATTTGACAACTGCAGTGCATCGCCAATGAAAGGTATTGGTCTAAACATCGCATTCCATGCCGATATCCATCCTCTGGACTATCTTCTCCGAAACAACGAAACACTCTCAATTGAAAAATTAGGCGTTGTTGAACAGGTAATAATTTAATAACCTAATGTTAATTAAACTATGGAAAATTTATTATTTTATACAATTTTTTTCAATTAATCTCAGGCTTTGTTCAAGCGTTGCGCTTACCTTCTATCCATTGACGGGCTGAAGAACGCAAGTAAACAAATTTTCCAGGCAAGTATTCTTTCACTAAAGCTATATTTGTTACAAAAAAATATGCAAATAATAATTCCAATTTAAAGGGATTAAAATTTCTTAAACTTAATGAATTTATGAAATCGATTTATTGCCAACTTTATCAGATTAATGGAAAAATGGACATCCTCGAAAAACTAACATCCACTCTAGACATCTCCCTACCCAGCCTACAAACCCTGGAAGAACTAAAAGACTCCATCGCAATAGTAGGAATGAGTTTCCGCTTCCCAGGTGCAAACACCATAGACGAATTCTGGAACCTCCTAATCCAAGGTCAAGACGGGATAATAAAAGTCCCCGACAGCCGATGGAACAAAGACCAATGTTTCATCCGCGGAGACAACACTCGCGAAACCCGAGCCGGATTCTTAACCTGCCCTATTGACGAAATCGACGCGAAATTTTTCGGCATGAACGCAGCCGAATTATCCTGTATGGATCCGCAACAACGTCTCTGCCTTCAAGTGGTATGGGAAGCCCTAGAAAACTCCGGGATAGACCCAAACTCCCTAAAAAACACAATCACCGGAGTATTTGGCGGATGGTGGAGGAACGATTACAAAGAAATGCTCCAAGAGTCGGGGTTAAATGAAACAGAATTTTTCCGAGCGTACATGGGCAACGCTTTGGGAACGCTTACAGGTCGAATATCTCACTTCCTAGAATTAACCGGTCCAAGCATCTCTACCGAGTCTGGATGTTCAACTTCCATCGTGGGTGTTGACATGGCTTGTAACAGCTTGAAGAATGAGAATTGTGACGTCGGTCTTGCCGTCGGGGTCAATTTGCTCCTTCATCCTTTTAGCATTGATGCTATGAATGCCGTAGTGGCTATGGATGGACATTGTAAAACGTTTGATGCCAAGGCGGATGGATTTGGCAGAGCTGAAGGGTGTGCTGTATTGGTGCTGAAAAGGTTTTCGGATGCAGTTAATCAAGGGGATAGGATTTGGGGGTTGATTCGAGGATCGGCTGTGGTCCAAGAGGGTCCGAGCAAAAGTTTGGGGACACCCACGAAACAGTGTGAAGCTCTTGCTATGCAGTTGGCTCTTCAGAGGGCTGGCGTTCAGCCTAAGGATGTTAGTTTTGTTGAGACGCATGGAACTGGTAAGGATCAATTTAATTTGTAAATTAATTGTTTAAATACTGTCGGAATTTTATGTAGAAATTTTCAGATCACTATGATTTTAAAAAATTTATTTAATCAAGAGTATAAAGGGTATGCGTGCATATAGTCTCAAAATCCTCGTAACACCTAGTAATTATGAGTATTAATTAAAAAGTACAAATGAAATTTAAACGGCTGTTTCGTTTGTAACAAAAAAAAACATAACCGATTAAAATGAAATAATAATATAAACTTCATTGAATTGCATCACTTCTGAAAATAAAAACAAATGAAAGTACAAAATGTATTACGAAGCTGTTCAAATTTTAAAAAATTTAAACTTTTTCTTTTAGTGGAATAATTGTTGTTGCGATTAAAGTTTTTTCTTATGCTGGTTTTTCATTTTAAATATTTAAATAAAAAGTTCAAATCTAAAACAAATTAATTTTTAAAACTAACAATAAGAATAAACTCGTATTATTAATACACAAGTTTAGAAATTTCCAACGGCTGAAAAATCTCAATGTAAAATGTACATAAATCGTGTTTAATATAGGCACACCCATTGGCGACCCACTGGAAGTAGCTGCAGTAGCAGACGTTTATTCCAAAGGACGTACAGACATTTTGACAATAGGTTCTGTCAAAACGAACGTAAGTCCCCCTCACTACAAAATTCCTCCAACAATGAACAAATAAAATCCAAATCTAAACATAAAAACTAAAAATAAATTATTTTCAACAGATCGGTCACACCGAATCCGTCTCAGGCATAGCCGGAATAATAAAAACACTCCTATCCCTTCAAAATGAAATGATTCCCCCACATCTCAACCTGGAGACCCTCAACCCAGAAATAAATCTCGAGTGCATCCCAGCCCAAATTCCTCTGACTCCCTTAAGCTGGCCCAAAAATCCGAACTCCACCCTGAAGCCTCGAATAGCCGGCGTCTCCTCTTTCGGAATAACGGGAACAGACGCCCATGTAATAATCCAAGAGACTCCAGACAACCTTGACAGCCACACTTTAAACCTTTACGACTCTCGACCCACCAAAATCCTCACCCTCTCCGCCAAATCACCCGAAGCCTTGGAAGACATGCTAACCTCCTACAAGACCTTTCTACCCTCCACCCCAGAAACTCTGGAAGACATCGAATACACCGCCTCAATAGGTCGAGGTCACTTCCCCTGTCGAGCTGCAATAATTGGCCAAAGCAAACTTGAAATCCTGGACAAAATCGAGAAGAAATCCTTCGAATCAAAACAAATCCCTTCGGAACCTTCCAAAATCTGTTTCCTATTTACAGGCCAAGGCTCCCAATACCCTGGAATGGCAAAAGACCTCTACGACTCTAACCTCGTATTTAAAACTCATTTAAACCAATGCGAACACCTGTTCCAAAAAACTTGTGGAATCTCCCTCAAAGAAGCCATATGGGGTTCCAACCCTTCCTCCCTCTCTAGGACAATTTACAGCCAAACCTCAATCTTCTGTATTGAATACTGCCTTCTAAAACTGTGGGAATCCTGGGGTCTAAAACCAGACTACGCTTTGGGTCACTCACTAGGCGAATTCGTCGCTGCAGTCGCCTCCGGAATATTAAAATTTGAAGACGCTCTTAAACTCGTTGTAAAAAGATCACAACTGATTGATTCCCTTCCCCAGGGAAAGATGCTCGTCTTGAGGGAAAACGTCTCAAAGATTAAAACCCTTATGGAACTGTCCTTCCAAGGAACAAAGAAACACCTGGACATTGCCGCAGTCAACTCTCCAGAACAAACAGTCCTCGCAGGTAGTGAAGAGCTTATCCTAGAGTTTGTAAAAACTTGTGAGAACAACGGTATCAAAACCCTCATTTTGGAAGCCACCCACGCCTTCCACTCTCGTCACATGGACCCCATCCTAGATGAATATAGAGAGACAGCCTCAACCATAAACTACTCTAAACCTTCAGCCTCCTGTACCTACGTGTCAGGAATGGAAGGCCGGATGTTCCTCGAAGAAGGTGACAAGATCGATGCAGACTACTGGGTCCGCCACACCCGAGAAGGAGTATCATTCATGGATGCTTCCAAAGCCATTCTTGAAACCGGATGTACAACCTTCCTTGAAATCGGACCCCAACCGATTCTCTCCACCCTTACAATGATAAACTCCGACCTTGTCGACCTCTCCAGCCCATTACTGTGCCTCCCATCAATCCGGAAGAAAGACTCAGACTGGTCCACAATCCTCACAACTTTAGGAAAACTCTACACAAACGGAGTAGAAATAAACTGGAGTAACTTCCACCGCTACACCCAAGCCTCCAAAGTCTCCCTACCTTTCTACCCCTTCCAGTCAAAATCCTACTGGATGGATGTAAAAGACGATGGAACCATTCCAATCCACCCTCTAGTAGGATCTCCCATGCCGAATCCCTCTTCAGTAAAACTCTTCCGGAGCAATGTAGACGTGTATCGGACATCCTTCTTAAAAGACCATGTCTTAGGAAACAAATTAATATTTCCTGGGGCAGGCTTCCTCGAAATGTGTCTTGTTTCCGGCCACGCCTCAGTCCAATGTACAGAAGGAGGTTACACTGCCCCAATCACACCGCTAACAATAGAAGACTTCATGATAGAAGCCCCCCTGTGTCTAAATGAACAAGGAAAAACCCAACTGCAAGTCGTAGTCTCTACAGAAGACTCGGGTGAAACCCGGACAACAATTTATAGCAAATTAATGCTTGACAAAGAGACTCACAAATGGATTCGCCACGCCACAGGGGCATTTTCCCCCTTCGCCCAGAAATGGCCTGGCGAGGAACAATTCGCCTCAGACTCCTTAGCCAATATCAAACTCCGGTGTACCGAGCGAATGATGGCGGAACATAACTACAGTAAGTTGGAAGAATACGGATTAAAATTTGGCCCGATGTTCCAAACAATAAAAGGGATGTGGAAGGGCAAAGGTGAAGTCTACTTTGAAATAGGAGTCACAGACGACCCTAAAAGATACATCTGCCACCCTGTAGTAATAGACTCAATGTTCCAAGCAATGATCGCCTGTACCAACCCGGAAGCCAAGGCTCTCCACGTTCCAATCTCCATAAGTAAATTCATCTGGTATTCCAAGATCCAAACGGAGACTTGCTACATTTACGGCCGCGAGCCTGGAGAAAACTCTGATAATAAAGAATACACCGCGGTGCTATGCGACCCTGAGGGGAAACTCTTGGCTGTGATGGTCGGAGCTGAATTTGTGGAAACAACTGTGACTAAAATAATGTCTTTACTAGAAGCACAGAAAATGCCTTATCCATCCATGTACGAAGAGACTTATAGAGACCACTTGGGACCTTTTGATAAAAGATCCCTAGTGGAAGAAGAAGGCTCACCTTACTTCCATAAAATAATGGATTTCATGCAAGAAGCTATAAATAAATTCAACACCTTTTCCCCCGAGGATGGGAGGAACTTTATACAAGCAAATAAACTCTTCTCCCTCTACATGATCTCTTCCCTTATTGACCTCGGCTACACAGCCCAAGTGGGAGAGACCCTAAAGCTCAAAGAGTTAATCCAAGCGTTTCAAATCCAACAAAACATCCGTGGCTTCCTCCGCTACATTTTACTCGAACTAGTTGAAGAAGGCTACTTCCGGGTGTCAAACTGGGATCGCGAATCAATGGAACTTCTAGTTTTAAAAGAATTCCCTACAAAATCCCAAGTCCAATTAAGTATCGACTCCACCATGGCAGACCTCAAAGGGTATAACATAACAGATGTAAATTGTGTCACAACAGTGGCACCCCACCTCGCAGGAATGATGACAGGGACCCAACCCGCTCTCCCTATATTATTCCCCGACTCAAATAAACAAGGCCCTGCAGAGAACTTTTATTACAATTCAAAACTCCACAAAGGTTCAGCAGAAGTGGCAGACTACGTCTTTCCCTATGTAATCAATGTGTGGGAGAATCGTCGTGGAACCTCTAAAGAAGTCTGCCGGATATTAGAGATTGGAGCAGGAACCGGAAGTTTCACCGAATTATTCCTCCAATACATTGCCGGCAATGCATCCCACTACGAATACACTTATACTGATATCTCACCTGCGTTCTTTACCAAAGGACGTAAAGTATTTGAAAATAGTAAGATCAACGTTCACTACAAGGTGTTAAACATAGAGGAAGACCCTTTTACCCAAGGATTCATTCCCCACCATTATGACATGGTGATCTGCAGTTATGTCCTCCATGCTACTAAAGACATCTCCGAATCTGTCAAGAACATTTCTAATCTTTTACAAGAAACTGGTTTTCTTATAATAAACGAGATGACTAAACCTTACCGAGCTATTAATCTCCTCTTCGGTGCTTTAGAAGGCTACTGGCGATTTAAAGACTATGACCTCCGACCTTACAATTGTGAAATGAGTACAGAGAAGTGGGAAAACCTGTTTAAACAACATAACTTCCCTTTATCAGCCTCAATGAATAATTTCCAAAACCACTCGGCAACAATGATAGCTCAGGTGCGGAGGTCAACAGATGCGAAATTTTATAAAGACCATTTACTCAACAATGGGCACAAATCTTGGATACTTTTTGGTAACAATGATGAACAAGACCCTGTAACGAATTATATAAAATATACCCTATCAGCCATGGGACGGAATGTGGTCATGGTCAACCAGTTTCCTCTAAATCAAGGTGGCTCTTCATCTACCCAAATGGAAAAATCAGATGACAACTCTCACTTCCAAATAAGATCAAATGAACCCCTAGACATCGAAACAGTATTTAAATTCACATCCCACGAAAAAGAATACAAAGACATCGAAGGAGTAATCTACCTTTGGGGACTTAACTACACAGACACCGACTATGAGCAAGTGTGTCACCCCTTCCTGACCCTATGTAAGATTCTGGGTACAACTGCCCACTCCTTAAAATTATTAGTCTTCACCCGAGGGGCTTTATGCATAGACGATCATGAAATGGCCTTCCCATCCCCCACACCAATCTTAGGAATGTCGCGAACCCTCCAGAATGAAAACCCAGTCCTGTCCTGCCGCTGCGTCGACCTAGACCCAAACCCCTCCAACAGCCACTTTATCGAAGAAGGCTTTTCAGAATTGTTTACAGAAGATGGAGAAATGAATGTAATCTACAGAGGAAATCGTCGCACAGTTTTACGTTTCCTCCAATGGAAAGTACCCAATACATCCCTACCCTTTCCAAAATCCGGACAGTTCAAACTAATCCTTCCACCCACGCTGTCCCTCTCCGATTTAAAATTCGGCCCCTTGGAGAAACTAACCCTGGGTGAAAACCAAGTCGAAGTCAGGGTCAAAGCTTATGCTCTAAACTTCCGGGATTTATTCGCTGTCCTTAAACCCGACCCCTTCTTTGAAAATATGAACACCGTTGGAATCGACTATGCCGGAGTGGTCACTGCTGTAGGCACCTCCACAACGAAATTCCAAGTGGGAGATCCCGTCTTTGGATTTAATCTTAAAGGAGGAGCCATGCCAAGTCATGTCCACATAGATGAAGACATGACCATAGGATTACCCGACGGAATGACATTCTTCGAAGGAGCTACACTCCCAGCAGTAGCTGCCACAGCCTACGTCTGTCTTATAGAAGTAGCCAAGCTGAAAGAAAATGAAACCGTTTTAATCCACACCGCTTCCGGTGGAGTCGGCCTTTGCGCTTTGCAAATAGCAATGTCTAAAAATTGCACAATAATAGCTACAGCTGGAAGCGCGAGGAAGCGAGCATTCCTAAGAAACCTTGGAATCCAACATGTCTTCCATTCCAGAAACACCAATTATGAAAAGGACATCAGGGAAGCCTTAAACGGTCAAGGAGTCGACGTAGTCCTGAATTCCCTAACAGGCCCAGGATTTAAAGAAGCTTCCCTCGCAGCCTGCAACCCTGGAGCGAGGTTTATCGAAATGAGTAAATTAAACACATGGAAGACCGAAGAAGTCCTCGCCCTGCGCCCCGACGTTATCTACGAATTGGTAGATTTATCATCAGAATCCGATGACAAAATAAAAGATAACATCGAGCAGGTTAAAGACTACATGAAAAACTCAGTCCTAAAGCCAATCCCCTATGTTCGCTTCGACGCTTCAGAAATTCGCGAAGCCCTCACCTACCTCCAGAAGGCAAAACACATAGGAAAAATAGTCTGCGCAATGCCCGAACCTTCCCTAGTTCAGAATGGCTCATCCGATATAAAAATCCCCTTATTTGATGAACGAAGTAGCTACCTTATAACAGGAGGCTTTGGAGGAATCGGTATGGAAGTTGCAAAGTGGATGGCTTCTACAGGTGCCAAAAACCTAATCCTTGTAGGTCGAAACCCACCAAAGGAAAAATCCATTGAACAAATGCACCAAATCTCCTCCCTAGGGTGTAACGTCGTGGCTTTACAATTTGACGTAGGAGATGCCCAACAATGCCAGGAGCTTTTAGACACAATAAAATCC
The DNA here is from genome assembly GCA_034696405.1 of Isotoma caerulea. NCBI lineage: Eukaryota > Metazoa > Arthropoda > Collembola > Entomobryomorpha > Isotomidae > Isotoma > Isotoma caerulea. The sequence goes on along the minus strand of JAQFZZ010000065.1, from coordinate 16,453 downwards.
AACAAGGAAATGAACCTCCCAGCCCTAAGAGGAATAATGCACGCGGCAGGCGTCCTATCCGACGGAGTCCTTCCAAACCAAACCTGGGAGAAGTTTGAAACTGTCTTTAATGCAAAAGTAAAGGGAGGTTGGAACCTCCACAAACTAACCCTAGGCTACCCTCTAGAACACTTTGTAATGTTTTCCTCCGCCGTATCAAGTTTCGGTTCCTTAGGCCAAAGTAACCACGCAGGGGCTAATTATTACCTAGACTCTTTAGCCCAATACAGGCACTCTATAGGCCTCCCAGCAATGTCTATAAACTGGGGCCAGTGGGGTCAAGTTGGTGTTGCAGCCGATCTAGACGTAATAGGCCTTCGGCCCTTCACAGCCCTCCAGGGTATCACAGCATTGGACAGAATAATGAGAAGTAACCGATTACAAACTACTGTAATCGAGGCAGACTTCAACCTTATGAGAAAGGTTATGACCTGCTCAAGAAAATACCTCGAAGAGCTTAAAACCTGCCAAAATGAAAAACTCCCGGATATCGGAGCATCCACAGATAAATTCTGGAAAGAATATGACGCTGCAGAAACACACGAAGAGAGGTATGAAGTGGTTCGGAAATTCATGCACATTGTCATCCGAGTAACTTTAAAAATGGACGAGGAGGAAGTCATAGATGACGAAGCAAACTTTCAAGACATGGGCATGGACTCTTTGATGATGATCGAGATGAAAAACGCTTTACAAATGTCCATAGGAAAAAGAGTCAAGATCACTGTCAACTCTGTCAAAGATTGCAAAACCATAGCTCAACTGTCCAACCGACTCGTAGAACTTATCTCAGGAGCTGAAGAACTTCCTCCCCCAAGTCGAGAAGAACTTATCGAAATTATCCGAGAGGATTGCATCCTCCCGGAAGAAATTAAATCCCAAGAAGACTCCCTACCACCTTGCAGTCTATCCGAAATCCAAACAGTCTTCATCACAGGAGTAACCGGAAACTTCGGCCCTTATGTCTTAAGAGAGATTTCAAAATTACCCCAAATTCAAAAAATCTACTGTCTCATGAGAGAAAGCCGTATCGGAACGACTAAGCAGCGACTTACACAAATCCTCAAAGACAAAAAATTAATCTCAGAAATCAATCTAGACATAATTGAATGTGTAGAAGGTGACATAACCAAACCCAAATTAGGCCTTTCTGACGAACTCTTCCACAAACTATCCTCAACAACCCAGGCGATATTCCACCTGTCAGTCAAAGCCTCTGCAGATGAACTCTACCGGAAGTCCGAAGACCCATCCCACTCCCGGGTGATAAATGTCTTCGGCACCCGACACATCCTAGAGCTAGCTTGCACCCACAGATTAAAACATGTTTTCCACGCCTCAACAACAGTAGCAGTGTCTAAGGTAGACACCCACGGCCGATTTTGGGAGTCTTGGCCCGTCCCAGAGGAATTTGACTCAAGACCCAATGCATCCTACCCCATTTCGAAATTTATTTGTGATCGACTCATGGCCCAAGCTGTGGAGAGAGGGTTACCTTGCAAAGTCTTTAGGTTTCCTTATATGGTTGGAGATAGTAAACTAGGTGGAAATGTCTCCGTCTTAGATAATCACTTAATGCTTCGAATGATGGCTTATATGTATATTGGAATTATGCCTGCGACAAACATTCCTATTATGGTCATCCCTGTAGACATTTGTGCGGACTTATCAGTAAAAATATTCTTTGATGAGGATTCGCCCTGTGAAATGTATAATGTGAGTAATCCATACGTAGACGATGAACTTGAGTTGGAAGACTTAGCTCAGGAATTCGGCTACACGGTGGAAGTAGTCGAGCCTGATGAGTTTGTCGAGAGGGCGAGTAAACTCGAAGGGGGAAATGAAGTTGTGGATATGATTAAGAGAGTTATGACTAGGCAGGATATGAGAGATGATATTGAAAATGATATTCCGGATGTTGTTCAAGCATGGGTTTCGGGACAGGAGGATGTCTTCCTTAGTGAGAAACTTGTCAAGTTCACTCCTCAGTACCCACAGTGTATGGAAAGGTCTTTGGATTTGTTGAGGAAGGATTTGAAGTTGGCTAAGGAATCGGGATTTTTTGCTAAGATTGGACTTAAATAAGTTAAAATAGATTAACATTTTTACTTTTTACTTTAGTACTTTTTAAAACTTTAGATGTGTAAGCCAACCAAACCAAACTCAAAATATTTTGCCCTTGTCGTTAAAGTGCCTTTCAATCTATTACCTTCGTTTAGACAGTAAAATATTCTGAGTTTGGTTTTATTATTATATTTTTTATTTCATTTGTTGCTTCTAACTGTAACTTTAATTCTTTATATTATAATAAAAAATAGCAAATAAGTTTAAACTAACATCTTTTGTATTTTTTTACTTTTACACAAAAGAACATTCCATTAATTTTCCAGCGTCACTTACAATTAGTTTACGGCATATCATGAATGTTTAAAAATTTATCCAAAGTTTGAAAAGTCATTGTGTTTTTGATAATTTAAAAATACATTTTAGTATTCACTTATAGTTAATTAAAATTAACATCAATTATCATCGAATCATTTTGGTATTTTTTGCCCGAATGTATAAGACGAGTAGGTACATTTTTGAAAATATCGAACTACAACAAATCTTTATTAATGTAAATGTAACTCATGAAAAAACAAACAACAAAGATTTTTTGGAAACTTTTGTGAAGGATAACTCGCAATCCGTTTCTGGTGTTAGTTGTACTTAAAAATTAATTACAGCACATGGACAGGTGTCACGGCAAGTCACGGTTTGTTCTTTTTGGTAATATTTCATTTTTAATTTTAACTATTAATATTATAAATTGTTTCTCCTTTCTCCTGCATTGATAATTGATGATCTCTTAATAAAATGTAATTCACTGTATTCTCGCATAAAAGACCCCAACGAAAGCATCATTAAGAGCAACTAGACAAAGAAGACTTCCTGCAAACTGTACCGTATAAATCATATTGAGACTGAGCATTATTTTCGAAAAAAAATTTACCCAGAAGGTAAACATTTTACAAAAAACCCTTATCCAGAACGTTAATTGTTTACAAAAAGGTATTAAAAATGCAATAGTCATTTTAGGTGGTTCTACATTTACAGCTCCTTTTGAAACCTCCAGGAGGTAACTCGCCATTTCAAAAAACATAGGCAGCATCATATTCTTTGTAATTTCCATGTTAATAAGGAAGATCCCTTTTGGCGAAATCATTGACGCATCCCGATTCTTCACTTTTACGATGAGAACTGAAACGAAAAAATAATACGCTTTTAAGTATGCAAATTAAACAGTCCAAAGATATATTTAAATGCATAAATGCTACTGCAGTGGCGTAAATGAAACGTTTTGAATAGAGATACCATTTTCACTTTACATTTTAAAATTGCAAAATATTTAAAATGTCATTAAGAAACATACATTTTATAATTGCAACTGGTACATATAAAAAAGTGATAATTTGCATAAATGGGAGTGCCATTGACAGCGTCGATACTAGAAATTGCTTTAAGACTATAATCTCTGAGTGGTATGGACGATATGGTAAAGTTATTTTCGTCTGTTCTTCAAACATTCTTCAGGGTGTTGATATTGCAGGCTTATGGTCGACTGTCAGTCAATGTCCTGCAATAATCAATATTGATATTATTGATGCTTTAGTATGAAAAGAATAAACAATTTAATTCTGGTGAGTAAACACTCTGAGTACAAATTTACTATTTACACTCTGATAAAGTTACTAATAAAAATAAAAAGTTTCAATGCAAAAGTATCTGAACGGTCTAATTCTAATTTGATATAGAGAAGAAATATTTTGCTTACAAATAAAATTGTGATTTGTTTAAATTTCAGAAATCTTTTGAGTACCTTACAACTTAACTACGGCTATATCTGGCAAATTGTTTTACTGAATATAATTTAGTGTAAAAAATTTAATTCATATATGAAATTATTAATACAATATATAAAGTTAGGGAACAACGGAGAGCAAAGGGCTTAAGATTTCGAATTTCAAAATTATTGATTCAACTTATATTTTTCAATTTTAAAAATCTTAAAGCATTTAAATTTTGCTTTAATTTGAGCTTTTAAAAATCAAAATAGTCTAAAATAAGGTTTTCAGTATCTTTTAAAATAAAACATAAACAGTTTGGGAAAATCTTTTATGTAAAATTGCCAATTGTAAAACTCCACTTTCATATTAATATTTTTGTAATATGTTTGATCTAATTTATGGTTTACGGTAGTTGATTTTATCATATAAAGAACAATGCACACATTATTAAATTAAATGGTGCGAAGAAGTATAGCTCAATTTGAACACAATACAATACAACTATACAACTTTAATTCAGTATTTAACTGCACTTCCATTTCATAATATATTATTTTTCTGTCACAAAGTGATCCGTTAAATGGGTTGGAAATTTAAATTTAACTTTGTATGAGTGAGTGTGTTAATATTTATTCAATATGTATGATAAATGTAATCTCATTACTTTTTATAATATTTTCTTTCACTAAAAAATTGTTTTTAAAAGCGATAAATTCAAAACCTGCTTTACATCCGTAATGACCAAAAGTTAAGTATAAAGAAAATTAAAAATATATGAAGTAAAATGGCAGGACTTACTTACAGTCAAAATATAAAATCCTTATCAAGGTTGACAAACTGGACAAATTACAAACTGATCCAAGAATCCTTAGCAATTGCCATCGTACAAGTTTCAGATGTACATATTGTGAACTATTTAAAGTTTACTTAACGATTCTCAAGACTCATTAGAAACTAAACGATAATATGGCCTGTATGAACTTTTAGATAATAAGAGTTTGTTTATGTATTTAATGTTTTATAATATGAGTCATCTCAAGTTAACGCGAATTGTGTATGATTGATATTACTTTGTCAATAATATCTCAAATGCATAACCTTTACATATAATAATGCATAAAGTTCAAAGTTCATACATCATAAAGTCTTGTTTATTTAAACATTTTCAATTGTTCTGTGTATTAAAATTAACTGGATCCGATTTCGACAGTAAAGTTAATATACAGATAAAAGTATTATTATGCATATTAGACTCATATTAAATTCATCCTTCTATGCTCTAAGCACCTCGTTTTGGCTAAACTCTAAACTGTAGTTTGCAAAAATTGTGTCGATAAGACAAAATTATTACAGGTTAAAATGTGAAATCAGAAGCGTCAAAACTTCTAAATGATGTTATTTTTTATTCACTTGACTTTTAGTACTAAGAAACTACGAGCTATATTCTTTAATGAATTTGCACTGTATACAGCAGATTCAATGTAAAACTTAATCAGATCAGATTGCGTTTCATTTTGCTTTGAACTATAAAACAAAACCTTATTTAACCTTAGAGAAAAGAACCATACATACTATATCTATAGTATATATATATAGATATAGTATTTATGGTTCTTTTCTCTAAGTATTTAACAATTAGTTCTTCTTAGATGATAAATTAATTTAAATGTAATGCCACCAAAAGAGTGATGATGTCACAACTAATTATTATAATATATTATTTTCTTTGTCAAGAGAAATTCTTCTTGGGTATATGGTTATAATTTTCTCATCTCAAAATGCATTCTCAATTTACCTTCAGGAATTAAAAAATGCAAAAACTTGTTTATGTTATATAATCAATTACCTAAGGTATTACCTACCTAAAATTTCTTCTCTGAGAACTGGCATTTCTTAATAGTTTATAAATATTCTGAAATATGTTGAAACAAAAATGCAAGTAATTTTTAAATAACACGACGAAATAAAATTACAGTAACAAAAGCCAAATACATTGGAAGTGTGATTATTTTATTTTTTTTTAATTTTTAAAACTTTTTTAAAGTATATCAGATTAATAAAAATTAAGTCTACACATCCAGAACCCTTTGTGCCCTGTGTTTCTGCACAACTTCTGCCTCAGCACAGTCCAACATTTGGCCCGTCATATACTCGATAGTGATAATGACTGCGAAGATAATTGCAAAAAATAGAAATAAAACCAGAAAAATTTTTCGGCCTAGGGCACCCTGCAAATATAAAAATTATGCAGTTGGTTTATTCACAAGAAATAATATTTATCTTTCACTAAAGTCACTGAAAATTGTGTTAATTTAAAAATTATCATAAATTCTAGAGAGAACTTACGGGTTCTTCCTTTCCTTCTTCAGTTATATCAGGAATGTCCAAAGGACCGAGGGTATAAGTTCTGGACACGTGACGACCTTGAACAAAATCACTGTAACATACTTGATACTGAAAAAAATGATTACATTATAAAAAGTTAAATTTTTTTTGAAAAAAATTAACTATATATTAATAATAAATAAAAAACTAGATTTAATATTTAATATTCCAACACCTTTAGCTAATAAAACCCTTCCAAAAATTTTCCTTACCGACATACACAGGTGGATAATGAAGTATGTAACAATCCAAGCAATTAAAGAAGAATCAGTCTCGCAAGGAAGTCCATCTCTCATATACCTCGACTTGAACATGCATGCGACTACACACAAATAATGAAAATTTAAATCTAGAAATCTTCAAACTTTCTTTTATAAAAACAAAAGAAAATTATTAATTTCCTTACAACCCAAAAAGAAAAGAAAATGTCCATCAAATCCATGGATGAAATTCAGGAATAAATATTTATACATCCGATTATACTTGATAATGCCCAAAGCCAGAGGAACCTGCAGGGCCATCAAACACAACATAGCAATTCCACACACCGCATGGAAATTCCACCCATTCGCTCCTGGAAACCGATTTCCAGCTACGTAGATCAAGATCACGGTGAAAAACGTCAGAAATACTGCCAAACTCATGCAAATTACGTGGAGCTTTAAAACAACAAAAAAAAAACATTTTAGCCTAATAATAAGATTTTTTTTTACAAAATTATAGAAATATATTTTATACAATTTTTTTATAACTGACCCCAAACCACAAGCTGTATTTTTTTAGAATGGAAACATTTAGAAAAGTCTCTTTGAAATATCTCGTAATGAATGTTGTAATGGGGACGAGGAAAGTCCACACGAGAATCATGGACACACCATGTATTGAATCAATTATTAATTGATTTGGAGATTTCTAGAATAATTTAAATGGAATTAATTAATCAAAGTTAGTTTTAAGAAACAGAAAAAGAAGAAAATTGCAAAATTACCCCAACATGACTAAAAATGATGACATTATCTTTTGCAACTACAACTCTATAAGATGTACAAATAATATATTTAAATAGGCCAAACTCATATTTAAAATTAATTTGGAAGCTACCGATCCAAGTTCTAATATGCAATTTTTCATAATTTTTGAATCGTTCAACTTGCCTATCATGAATCTCTATATTTCCTAAAAATTTTAAAAATTGGAATGGTTATGAAGATCTATCATTGCATTGAATACATTAATTTTATTTCCAATGTTAATTTACCTTGAGGTCCATCAATAGCCGTACTTCCAGAAACACTCAAAATGAAAAATTTTTCCGTTTCTAAATTGAACTCATGTCCATGGAACATTGTGTACTTTTTTCTTAAAAAGGTACAATAAATCACTCCATCTTCAAACGTCCCATAGACATCTTTTATATCGTCGTGTTTTTTCTAATTACAATTTTTTTAAACAACGTATCTCAATTTTGAGAATTTTTACCTTTGAAATTTCATAGTAAACTATAAAACTACGTATAATAACTACTTACCAATCGTAGATTCCTTTTACCCTGTTTTTGATCATTATAATTCCAGGACTGGTAAGCTCTAATCTCATTGTTCGCTTCTCTGACACACTCTACTACGCTATCATCTCCCTGAAATACCACAAAACAAATTAACACACACTTTAATTTCCATTTTCATCCTTCGAATTAAAATGTTTTCAACCATATTTTACCATCTTAACGTCCCGAGAAAGTCCAACAGCCACATATTTAAGACTGGCTCCCAGCATTTCAAACCGCACCCAGTCATTATTCTCCTTCACATAAGATACAATGGACTGGCATGATTTTGTTTCGACACAACCTTCATACAAACCCTTACTAATTTATTAATTTAAAAATACTTTTATAGAAATTTATGAATTTAAATCCCTCAGTTTGCACATACCAACTGGCTCTCCAATGCACCCTCTTGTATGGAAACATTCCAAGTATAATTCTTGCCTCGGATTTCTCTTTTTTTCGATCTGCCAAATTACACAATATCACTTAAATTTCCATTAACCTTATCAATTTTATATTAAAAATAAAAAATCAATACATTTTGTGGTGGAGCTGGAGCGGCACCAAAATTGCTAGGATCAAGTTCTAAACATAAAACGATAAATTAAGAAATTAAGATGCTAAATACACAAATCAACCCATAATTAATTTTATAACTCACTCTGAGTAGGTTTAGTTTTAAAAGTTCTCAACTCCACAACATTTAAGGGTATCGCCGTAGTCGCCTTCACATTATACTTATCATCATTATACTTATCAATAAGTTTCCCCGCGGGCCCACCAACATCCGGAGGAACATCCGGTCGCCTGGGAATCGGATGATTGGAAGTAAACTGAATAACCTTTTTATAATCCGGATCACTCTTCGGCAACACCATGTCATCTCCAACCTTGCCCCCAATAGGCATCACCCCCTCTCCCTTATGACAATCAATAGGCATATTCTTAATCGGCTTAGAATAATCCCCCTTCTGTCTTTTAGCAAGCGTTAACTTCTTAGACACAAAGGGCGTATAACACCTTCCATTGCTATCCAAAATCAACAAAATCATCTGAAACCCCCCAGGAGGCTTAACTCCTTCAGTCATCGATTGCATCTCAGCCTCGGAGAACTTATAATGAAAATAGAAAGCCGGGACTGCTATCGGTTTAAAACTTAAAAAAGCTTGCGTAACAGGAGTAGCCGACATCCCACTGCCATATCCCTTAGTACATTTAATAATCTCTAGGCCTATAGGCCTCGAAGTTAGATCAGGGTCGATTACTTCCTTAACTTCGGAGAATTGATGTTTCGAATTGAAAACTTTATGATCTTGTTTACACGGAATGTGTTCTGCAAACTCTCCAATCTGTTCCCCATGCATGTTTACAAGCATTATGGCAATCTGGCTTATTAGAATTACCTCAGGCACATTGGGCTTGTTGTAGATATCAATATGAAGCCAGAGATCTTCGGGGAAAGGCATTTTTGAAAATTTAAAAGCAAGCGTTTGTGTAATGTCGATACTGTCCGTGGCTGACGAGCAAAGTCCGCCTGATTGCATGTATCCAGGTTTGGAACAGAACTCAGGCCATAGTTTGGGCTTAGGTGGTTCAGTCTGTGGTGGAGGTGTGGGTATTTTTACCGGTGGTGGTTTTGGAGGGTTCTTAAATAAGTGGTAGTTATCTTTCAATTTCCCATCCATTGCTGCCTCGCCTACGTTTTTATAATTGGTTGGAGTAAGGGACCGGAGGTGCTTCATTGCTTCTTTGTCTACGGTTGGGTTAGGTTTCTTTGAGGTGGATTCTTTAGCTATGATTGTTTTCGAATCGCATTCAAATGGCATGTCTTTTGGTGTCCCTTTTGTATCCAGGTCGAGTGGATGATTTTTTGTGTCATAGATTGGTGAAATTTGGTTTATGAGACACTGACCCTCTTTGGTTATGATTGTTGCGCTGTTGAAGAAAAATTTTAATTAATTATCTATTTTTAATAATGCGGAAGAATAATTATAGTAGAAATATTTACACGACAAAAATCTCCTTGATACCAGGCACATGTAAAGTAATTACAAAAGAAGGTGTGAAGGGTGATTTAATGTCCACAATGACAACAGTTGGCTTTTTCGCATTCTTTCAAAAAAAATTGGAATTTTTGAAATCACCAAAAACAAATTTTTCTATTTTTTACTAAAAAAATTCACTTACATTATTAGCATTGCTGGAATACTGTAAGAAGGTAACTTTTTCGATAAAACTTTGCTCATGAGATTTAGTTTGACTTTTAGCCCCTTGTTCTGCCGTCGGTTTACAAGGGTAGTGGTGGCTGAATCTTCCGATTGGTAAACCCGTATCAGCGTTATGAGCTTGAACAAAGGCTTTCTTAATGTGGAAATTTGTGTTTGGTGGCATGTCAATTTTTACGTTTACCCAACCCTATAATAAATAAATTGATTACAGAATATTCTCAATTAATTAGAGGAAACTTAATTATTACTTAAAAAAGTGTACTCACAGGGAAGGGCGTATAAAACACTTCAATCTTGGCCGTAGACGTGGAAGGGTCATTCAATTTTGCCTGCATTGTTTGCTTACCTTTATTACAAGCCCCTTCTGGAGGCCTAATAGCCATAATGTCATTCGCTTCTTCTTCCTTCTTCTTAATGTCAGCCGTTTGAACCCCAATTAAATCTTTTAAGCCTTTAGGTACTGTCACACCTTTTAATTTTGCCTTGTCGTATTCTTTGCTCAAATCGGCCGCATTCTTTTTCCGAGTCTCTTCCAATATTTTGCGGTACTCATCAGCCTCTTTCTTAGCTTCCGGTGACAAGGTTCCTTGATAAATTAACGGCTTTTTACGTTCCCCTTCAATCCTTAATTCATGTTTTAAGGAAGGATCTATACACTTTGGCCATGGGACAACGCTTTCGGATGATTTTGCCGGTGCCGTCGCTGGTATTTTGAGCAGATTGGAAAATTGGTTGTAAAAACATCTCTTTTTACTCGAAATAACGGACATTCTGTAAAAAGCGTTTAAAACAAATTAAGTTTTAAAATCTTGCAAGATAAGGGATAGATAGATAAAAAGAATTGATATTTAAATCTTCATATTTGTCAATTTCTAAAATGTCCACTTACATAATATAAAATTGCGTTTGTTCTTGCTGATTACGTTTCGCTGCAGCTTCAGTCATAATTTCAAGAGTTTCTTTGGGAATTTTGAAATTAATCCAGAACATTTCAACAGGCTCTTTGAATTCAATCACAGCGACACGAGGAGGATTCTAGAGTTTGAAAATCATTCGTTACAAAATGTTTATGCAAATTATCAATTTGAAATTATAAAATCTCTTATGAGGAAGTTACATTTTTTCTTAACGGATCGTTAATGAGAACTTGATGAAATTCTTTGATAAGACTTGTAGCTTCACTTGACGGTGGAGTCTGCATAGTCGCTTCCTTACCGTCTCCAACCTTAACGTACATTTCGCATTTGAATACATTCATATATTGTCCCACAATGGTGCGAGATGGGTCATTTAGTTGAACTTGCAAAGCCACCTTTGAATACAGCCCTAACCTATACTTCGGTTTGTCTATAATGGTTCCCTCAATAGTGAACCAATTGTCTTCATTCTGGTGATTCTCAACTCCCTTGTCGAAATAGTAGAGTTCTGGTTTGAAGTCCTGAGCTTCCCCTTTGTTTAGATTAGCTGAATTAATCTTAGTTGTTGCATTTGTAAAACAATCGAAATCTCTAAATGGCCGGATTGCCAGTTCATCATCTGGTTTGTCAAAACCTTCCGATTTCACTGTGGGAATCGTAGGATAAAACAATAACGCTGATGATAATAAAATCGCCCACATTTTAATGTTAGACTGATTATTTACACAAGTGACGAAACACGAAAGGTTTCAATTCAAACATGCATTTTGAAAAATGGCTAATGCATTTTTGGATGATTAGTGTTGCTTTCAAGTGCAAGTCGTGTAAGTCAACGCATTATTGTTCCACTCTTCTCATGTAGAAGACGGCTAAAATTCCCTTGGTGACAATTATAGGCGATTTCAGCTCTGTAGCAATTTATCTTCGTCATTTGAGACCGTTTTGAATATTATTTGAAAAGTTAATTTCTTTAGCAGGCCTATACTTCAAACATTTGTGATAGCATCAAATATTTGGCGTAAAAATAAACTTCCGCTTTTGTGACCGATTCCTGATCCCATAAAAACAATTAATATGCATCAAGCTAATCTAGTTTATGAGTTGTTGGTCTTATTATAAAAACTTTGTCAAAAGCCTCAACAGATTTTCACTTTAATTAGGAAGCAATCGATAGTTTAAATAATCGTATTAATCAGTTCATTAATAATTCTAGAAACTAATTGTAAATGCCATTTTTAATGCATGTTAAAATATTAAATTGATGGTATAACTAATCGATTACATAAAAAAAAAAGTTCCTAAAAGGCAAAGTGCAAGTCTTGATTGTACACTTTAGTACTATAATGCGATTACATTACGCGACGTGATGAGATCGTGTCAATAATTAGCATTTTTAATTAGGTAGCTATTTTTTGCATCGATATCAATACAACGATAACGAACATAGCAATAATCCTATTTTTTATGTTTGATAAAATTTCAATTGAAATTCATTTACCTAAATTGAATTACCATTGTTATATTTTTTTCCTTACATTGAAGATAATATTTGTCACAAGACTTAAATTAAGGTACCTTAATTTATCAAAAGTGCACAAGTGCATTTAGCATGGCAAAAGAATTACTCGAGAAAGATAATTTTTTATGTATCATTTATCTTGCATTTGTAATACGTAATTTTAGATGCACTAAAATAAATTCGATTCAAAATAAAAACTATCAAGGTATACTTGGCATAAAAATGATAGAATACAGGTAAATTGTGTAAAAATGACACGTTCTGTCTGGGGATGCAACTTGTTAGCACAAAATTTTCAACATGAAAAATGAAATGTGTAAAAATGGAAAGTTCACAATGGGTTGATCTTCTTTGCTTATTTCTCATCATCAATTACAAAGCCTCTGTCAAGTCAGACAATATAATGCATCCAAAATGCATCTTCACAAAATGTAACATTTATAGAAAAACTTCTTCCTTGTATAATTTACCTGAACAGACAGACCTGACCTACTCCTATAAACTGCCACCCCATGAAGATGCAACCAATATAGTTAACCATTTACAATTTATATTAGAGCTTCCTTTCATAATCTTATCACCTACATTATTAATTGTTGTTGTACAAAAAGCTATAAATTACTTAATTAATGAGATAATGTTAATCTAATATTCAGTACAAAAAATTAAAAATCAATTGTAAAATTGGTACAAAATAAATTGTTTCATTTTGGCACGATCCATATTGCATTAATTCCTCTTTTTCCTGGCTTATCAAATCTTATACAAATTACAAATCATATAAAAAGGCCTCTTTTACAAAAATAAGAACATATTCATCCCTTGACATCATCCAACAAAACAAGCATCTCACCAACAAATTTAAATTTTTAAAAACTTATTTATTTCATTTTTGGATTTATTAATCAAAATCAAATTTAAAATGAAAACTTTCATGGTAAGACATTTTCTAAAAATCTTTTTTTAAATGCATAAAGCTATTAAATTAAATTATATTTGAATCGGTTTCTTTTTTTAAAGATTTTGGCATGCATGGGCACCCTCGCCTTTGCCGAGCCCCCAAGTTCCTACTCAGCCCCATCGTACTCCGCCCCAGCAGCAGTCTCTTCAAGAAGCTACGGCGCCCCTCCATCCTCCGACTACGGTGCCCCAGTTCAAGGTGGTCAAACTTTCAAACACGTCTACGTCCACTCCGCCCCTGATGAGGGAGTCCAAACTGAGAACAAGGTTATCCGAGTCCCCGGAGGAAATGATAAGCACGTGAATATCATCTTTGTGAAGACTCCATCTTCATCTAGCCAGCAACAAACTGAGGTCATTCTGCCCGAACAAGATGAGCAAAAGAATCTCGTTTACGTTTTGTTGAAGAAGGGAGAAGCCACTTCGGATGTCAAGATTCGGGGTCCAGCCCCAAGCAAACCTACAAAACCCGAGGTTTTCTTCATTCGGTACAAAGATGCCAAGCAAAACACTGGGTATGGACCACCACCTTCTGCTCCACAATATGGAGCCCCTGTTCAAAGCTCTCAAGGATATTAAGCGTTTTAAAAATCAATTTCTATTACAATTTCTTATCTTATTTTTTCATTTGTGCCTCATCTTTTGTCAAGTCAATCTAAAGATATTTTCACACTTCTTTTACTATCCAGTACAAAACTATCTTAAAACAGTTAATTTTAATACTTTGCAAATTACAGTTTATCCTTTGAAACTTGAGCTCTATATTGGATAGTTTTATAGTCTTTGGCTAACTCCTCCCTTCATATCGTATATCTTATTTATTTCTTAACAAAATGTAATTGCATGAAAGTTTACGAATTTGAGGCTCATCTATATTAGAATTTGAACCTTGTTATGAATGCAAAAATCTTTATCTGACAATAAAAATATTTTTACAAAAGAATTCCTTACGTTTTTATTAACCATAAGTTAAGCTACTAAAATGAAGTGATGAGAGAAGGAGGGAACAGCTTTAAATAGAGCTTAAATTAAATATTTTGATACCATATTATATTCTAAAATTATTTATTGCATAATTTCATCTGCAAATCCAATCTTTTCAATTTACACCCCATGTATGTGAGGTGAGGGTGAGACACATCAATATCAATACAATCTTTTTTGACAAATGTAAATAAAAATTCAAAATACGCAAAATAATAATAAATATTCTTTTATATTTAAACACTTTCAATAAGACCTTTGTTTGGACACTTTAAAACCAAACAGTGTACGTACAGTGTGATGTACACAAAGTATTTTTTTAATTAAAATAGAATAAATAAATAACATTTCATATATGAAAAATTGTTTTGAATCTCATTTTTGTATTTAAATCCTTTATAATACAAAATACTGCACTGCATACATAATATCATACCCCTACAACTAAATTCCTGAATTATGATTCATAAAAAACGCTTAAATTTTCAGCGTCGATTCAATTCTTGTCTCTTAAAATAGATGGATAAGGAACAATCAAATTTGGAATCATAAATCATTCGCATATTATGTATTACATGCAGATGTATCCTTATCTTTAAAAAATTATACCGTTATCAACAATGACAAATATGATAAAATATTTTAAACGCTTTTAGTAGCAGCGTCCTTTGTCTACATGAGAAGGGCAGCGTATTTCTCACGATATAAAGTCGGCGATGGTTTGTGCGAGTGAGAATGTTGCGGGAAGGAGGTTCATCTGCTGAAGACTGTGAGAATGAATGAACATGCTTCTCTTCTCCTGCCCTACTTCATCAACACTTTTTTTATTACATATTATTCTGTTTATCTTCTTCTTCCTCTAATTCTTCTTGTGCAACTCTTCTTATCATCAAGAAGGTGAAATGTCATAGATAACACCATCAAAAGTGCTTATCCATGATAAGCACTATTTCAGCATCATCTCCTCACATCCGTGAAAACATGCTTCTCATCGTCGTATGTCTTTAATTTTGGATTGGATGTGTTTTTGATTAATTTATTTCTTAAAGTTTCAAAGTTTCAACTCAATATTATTAAACATTATAAAAGTTTCGAATTAACCTAGTATATCGTGCCGATGTCTATTTTTGTCACAATTGACATGACCTTTGTACTCTGAATTTTACCTGAAGCATGAAGTGAAGGTCGCTGATTTTGGATTTATTTGTTGTTAGTGATTAGCTGTTAAAGTGTGAAGTGTTAAGAAAATCAAGAAAGAAGATTTATTGATTTTTCAATTCAGAATTAATTTTTTGAATTGCGAGTGAATTAGTAAATTTTCGGGTCGGGTCGAGAAGGTTGACATTTGTGAGTCTTAAGCTTTTGTGTTTTTCTTCTAAAAAATTTCGTGAAAAATTAATCGTCCCATCATTGCATATTATTTATTATTAGTAACATGTTTTTTAATACGTCATAATTTTGTTTTAATTTCAGAATTTCAGTTCAGATTCAGAAGAAAGAAGTTGAAGAATTCGGACTTCGGTGTGCGGTGGATTCAGGATATCACAATTATCTGTATCGCTGGAGTGAAAGTGCAAGTGAAACAACGGAAAAAGAGAAAATAAAGAAACCAAAATGAGTCCCCCGTTACCGGTGAAAATGGTAAAATCCGCAAAAGCAGTTGCAGAAGGATTTCAAGGTCGAAGAGGAAGTAAAGATGGCTCGAGTGTTAAATCGGAGAATTCGAAGTACCCTCATTTGCTACCCAAATTGAAAGAGCACTTTAAACATTCAGATTTCCGGTCTAGTTTACAGAGGAAGGCTGTTGAAGCTGTTCTTCAAGGTAGTTTGAGCTTTTTAGTAATTGTAAAGACCGTCTATCTGACATTCGCATTATCTTTGAAAATTGACCTGTAAAAATCTTGTAATTAACTGGAAAAATATATTTTGTTTATAGGTGATAGAGATGTGTACGTGTCGATGCCCACGGGATCTGGAAAAAGTTTAATCTATCAATTGCCAGCTGTTTTAAAAGACAGAAAGTTTGCAATAGTAGTGTGTCCTCT
>JAQFZZ010000064.1:0-39803 GCA_034696405.1 Isotoma caerulea | reverse complement strand
GAATATGTACTCGAATCAAATACAAAAACCAAAGTTTTCTCTCGTCCCTATTAAAATGTAATTAATCATCATTAACCTTCATATTATAATAACCTTCCACGTATTACTTAAATCCCTATCTTAATTAGATTCTACTAAAATATCATGCACCATAGAACAATAAGCTACCCACGACCTACCGAATGGAGTCCATCGCCCAGAGGACAAAACGTGTAGGTCGATAGGTAGGACGAGGTGAAATAAGACATAAAAGATATTTTGACATAAAAGACTACGTGATTGTCTTAAATCGTTCCTAGAAAGTTTAATATCCTTGAGACAGGATGAAATAGAACGTGTAAAACTGTCCTTTGGGAAAGAGAATTTGACATTTTATGACTTCAAAAGAAACTTCGCAAGGTGACTCCATATCCTGAACAGAACATCTCACACAAGTCGGAAATGATCTCAAGGAAAAATACTTCCCTTATTTCTATATCAAAGTTATAAATGCAGGTATATAGAGGAAAATCGTATTTCGTCTTGTCGTAAATTGTCCACACGACCTTTCTCCCTATTTACTTTTAATTTGCAGTAAAACAGGGCGAGTCTTACCTGATCAGTTTCATAAACCAACAAGAAATTACACTAATTTTCCATTTACGTCTACATTATTTGTAGAATTTTATATTAAAAAGCGATTAAATTATTCTACTACCTACCAAATCATTAAAAAAATTTTCGTGCGGTGGAATGGAAAAACGGTATAAAAACAGTGAAAAATATAATCAGTCCAGTTTTCTAATCCTTTTCAGTTACGAGATTAATTTTTTGAGATTTCGAATAATCCAATTTGTTTGAGCCCTTTAGACCTTCTCGATAACTTCCAAAAAGAAGATATATATGACCCATGAAAAGAAAGATTTAAAACATGCATAATATAATAACTTCATTTTGTATTTCAAAAACTTCTGTACTAATTTATAACTTTACAAATATCAAAATTCCACGAAAATTCATTTAAATACTTCTGCCCATGAAGAGGCCAAAAGAAAAACACGAAGTTTCTTAGACAATTCAAAATCTAACCGACAGAGATATAAATCTAATTCCATTACCTTTAAAAATAAATTGCAAGATTGTACTTTCAACTTGTAAAAATGCATTCATTTCAATGATCAACATTCATTTCCATCCAAAATATGAAATATTTCCCATAATATTTGGCATCCTCCCAAAATAAACTACACACTGAAGAAACCATTAGATGAGATTTATTCCAACTTTCAACTCCCCGATATTTTTAGATGTAAATATATCAAATAGAAAGGTGACATTTCCCATTCGAGATTAAATCTGGTTTTAAATTCTAAATTTATTCCATTTATTATTATCATCATCATTCATAAACATAGCATAGCACCACATCGCACCGTCGCATAATCTCATACATAAACCCACAGTTCTTTCCACATCTTCTCCTCCCTAAACTCGTATTAATTTCTCTAAAAAGTGAATTAAAATTTAAACCCACAAAACATTCCTGTATAGAGCTAATCGGAAGAACATTAAATTAATGAATTAAAATATTTCATAAAATAAAATAAATTAATACAGAATAATGGCACGCCTTGCCTTCTAAAATTCTAATGCACGAAACAAAATAATTTTTCTATTTACAAGAAGTGTGGCTTATCCCCGGAAACAATTGACTTTTAATTTAACAAACTAATTAGTCAAGGACACTAAACATTATATTTATATACAGAATGTCCAGTTTAAATATATACATGTTAAAAATTGCAATAAATGCTATAACCTGTTATTATCATTAAGATATTATATATACTGCTAATGCTACATATATTTTACAGACATTAAAATATTAAATTTACAAGCATCAGTAGTAATAACAGTAGCGCTTTATATCTTGTAGTCTACAATCTCAAGTATCTTTGACCTCTGACCTCACTAATTGGGGTAAATAAATAATGCTGGTTTCGATAAGATGATGTATTGTGTTTAAACAATTACCTTTAACGAGAAGTTCTTAATAATGAAAATAAATTATGCACGTTGATTTTTATAAGTGACACTTATTGTGACACGATTCGTACGTATGCCGTTGTCGAGATGACATGGGGGTGATCCAGTCCTTAGGTCTCTTTAATTGTCAACTCCACGAATAGTAATGATAATACAAATATTATTCTTGTAACTGTTATTTTAAGCATCCTGCATGACGCTCCACATCAAACGCTTGAAGCTTCCACTTTGGGCAATCCGATCATTGGGCATTCCAACAGAGTTCAACTGAAAGAATTCCCAACAGATTTACTATGTCAATATTTAAATCATTATGCCAAAGCTGTATTGCATTGCCTTATGTCAATATTTGACTCTAAAGAAGATGGATCGTATCATTTAGGATTTTTTTTCAGACGTCTTTCTGGGGGCTGAATTTTCTAGGACAGAGAAAGTGAAAGAATTCTTTTGCATCTGACTTTCTTATATTTTTTCATGAAATATAAGATAACATGAAATGCTTTAAATGAAGTTCTAAAATTTTGTTTTATATGTAAAATTTAATCTAAATTTCCAACAGATTTCCAAAATTCGTTCTCTACCGTTGATCCTAATGGTAATCGGTTTAATGGAAGTAACATAGAGTTTTATATGTCTCATATACAGACACTTTTACATTTTAAGAACAACTTTTAAAGACGATGCACATCAATCTGTTACACAATGACATAAAATTAAAACGAAATTAAACCTACTATTGGCAATGAATCATTTCTAAATTTTGTCAAATTAAAATAAATAACTTATTTGCTAAGTTATAAAATATTTGCCTAATTATAAAAAACTTAAAAGTTTAAAACCCATCAAGTTATAGTCTTTTATAAACTATGCGAATATATAATACAATAAGAATATGAGAACGGATCAAAATGAATTACGAAAATAATTTGAAAGAGAACGGAAAAGATATAACTTTATCATTTTTCAAGAAATAAAAACGCTTACATTGTAAGTTGGTGCCGTATTATGGGCGATCCTCTGTGGAGGTGCTTTCTGAATGTATGGAGCAGGTTGTAAAGTTCCAGGGCCCTCTTCTTCAAGAATAGCTCGATAAGTTGGAGATTTTTGGGCATTGAATTCTGGAAGAGTATCCGGCGTTCGGTGCTCTGGAGGTCCTAAGTGGCTTGACACCACTTGCGGTTGTTGTCGCTGTTGCAATGGTCGCTGCTGCATTGGTCGCTGTTGTTGAGGCAATTGCCTTGGTTGCTGTTGCTGCTGAATCGGTTGCTGCAATAACGGCTGTTGTTGATATTGTTGTTGTTGTTGTTGTTGTTGCTGTTGTGGCTGCTGCTGTGGGCTTTGAACATTAAAGTTCAAGGTCATCAGTCAATGTCAAGATTTAAAATTTATAGTGGAAAGTAAATTATTAGCAATTTAAAAAGACATACTAGTTAACTCCAGTCTGGACATAAA
Source organism: Isotoma caerulea (assembly GCA_034696405.1). Taxonomy (NCBI): domain Eukaryota; kingdom Metazoa; phylum Arthropoda; class Collembola; order Entomobryomorpha; family Isotomidae; genus Isotoma; species Isotoma caerulea. The sequence goes on along the minus strand of JAQFZZ010000064.1, from coordinate 36,326 downwards.
TAGCTTCCTGGATATTCTGATCCGAGTACAATGGTCTGGGATTGTTGTAATTTTGTCTGTTAACAATCGCTTGGTTTTCGCTTAAATTCGCAATCACACTCTGTAAATACCGTGAAATATATTATGAGGTTAAACCTAATAGGTTATGAACAGTAAAGTATAGTAATTTATAAGAAGTGGAAAGTGTACCCTTTGATCCAAAGGTCTGTAAATTGTTGGCTTCAGAGCCTTTCCAGTCAGTTTGTTGTTGACCAAATCCGGTCTTGGCTTAGGGTTAGGGCAGATCAGTGGAGTCGTTCTGTATGGCTAAAATGCATTATGAAACATTTTTAATTTTTGGCTATTTGTCTCAATAGTTTATGAGTTTTAAGTTAAAGAAATACATAGAATGAATATTTTAAAGGTTAAAGAATACGTAAGCCCTAAAACAAACGTAAATTTAATTTTTGTGTGTTTCAACGAAAACAATATTCCAAAATAAGTTTTTATTAAAAAGTTTACACAAAATATCCTACTAATTTTCATTTCTCTCGAAAAACCTCATTTAAATGCAAATCAACAAATAAACTGTAAAACAGCATTAGGAATTTGCTGATTCCATAAATAATAGATCTTAAGTATCACTTACGTCAGTAAGTCGAGCAATAAAAATAAACCAATGAAACAATACAAAGTAATCTAAAGTTGCAATATGTTTTTGCAACTTGAGTTTTACGTCCAAAGCAAAGAATGTCTAGGTTAATCGGCCTTGACCTTTTTAAAAATAGAATATCCAATGATACTTTCATCAAACATTTCATATGTCCTTTGAGACAACAATTTTAACTATATACTGTTATTGCATTCATAACTTTTTCTAATCTCAGTTTAATTTAAATTGCTCTTTCTCTATCTAAGCCCAAAAACTTTTGTGGTTATTTTTTTTTGCAAAAAAATTAAATATTTCCAAAAATTGTGTTCAGTTTTCAGTACAGTATCCACAGAAAAACGTTACGTTAAATTGAAATTTTCTAAATATATCGTGTAAAAAAAGCAAATCCTGGGGTAGAAATAAAGACATAATCTAGTTAGGTAGTCAATAGGTCCATAAACAAGAGTCTCATTTAAGTCATATAAAGGTGCAACTTTCTCACCTGAGCCTGAATGACATCCCTCTCCTTCTGTGCCTCTTGCATGACCTCATGAAGGGTGTCGAGTCGTTCGTCCATGGTTGGGAATCGTGTCACTGGTAGAAATTCAAGAGGAGAATTTAAAGCTTGTGACATTGCAGGACTTCTGGGGGATGCAACAGAAGCCATGTCGTCGAGCTGGTGGAGCAGCTTTGTCAGGCGATAAGAACCTATATTCTCTGCAAGGCAACAAGGCAGCCGCTCTCAACAAACAAATTCTAATCCCACAGATCAGATCGATACACCAAAGCTACTAACACCACCCCCACAAATAATAAATTATAATGCAGCCACCACCCCCACAACCAATCCCGTCTCACTTGACCGGCTCACAAATCAATCGATTATTACAATTTGACAATAATCAGTCCCACCCGTACACAATTTTCAAAGAAAGCAATTATAAGTTTCCAATTTAAGGTTATCGAAAATCGTTAAATCTTCTTGAACATTCTGAGCCCAGTAGGACAGCCAACCACGAAATGAAAATGTTACTTTGGCTCAGTGTACAAAAGCATAGCAGTTCTCTCTTTCTTAAACCTCATTTAAGATAACATTCTCAGTTAACTAACAAACGCATCCAACATAAGATGTATACACTCAACCGGAAATTATACTCGTATTCTAATGCATTTAGGAAAACAATACATTTCACCAGCATTCATTCCCACTTAGACATTCGAATAGAGGATAAGCTATATTATTATATGCGATGATGATGATGGCATTACTTACTTGCTTCTTTCATAGTATTGCACGTAACATGTAATCTATTTTTAAATATCTTACTTAGAAAGATTCAAATTCATCCGTGTGTCACATGTGTTCTCTGTGTATACGTGTGTCATTACAATATCTTTACTTTAGCTTTTTTTAATGTTTTAATGTTTGGAATACGAAAGTAAAATGTCACCTCCAGGCTTATCAGCAGCCCTTAAAACAATATTTTAAAATTGATTGTTCTCAAGATTCTCAACCATTCATAAATCACGAAGACGAGTTTCGACTCCAAATTGCAAAATATGGTGTGATGAACTTTTTTTAAATACTGACAGATAACTCGTCCACATTGTGTTCATTCTACTTCTAAGTAAATATCTATCTTCAATTTAAATTACAATAGTCTTAAAATTCAGGAAAACTAACTGAAAGGTAGAAAAATGAGCAGGAAGTAGAAAATAGTATAATGTTACTATAATGTTGCCCAACATCATTAATTTTTCAATTATTACAAAGTTAACCGAAGAAAGCATTTTATTTAAGAAATTAAACTGTAATTTTTGGGTAATGTCTTGAAATTTAAATTGAAATTGAAACCTCAACTGCAATAAAATGCACGATGAAAATACCACAAAAAGCGTTTTATTTTCTATGTTTTATAATACACAGACAATAATTCAATCATTCCTCCAATAAAATAGAGTTTTTGAAAAATTCAAATAATATTTCCAATCGAAATAAATAATAAGTAATTGTGATGGTTCCCTCGCAAAATGAATTACTACATTCCCAATTTAAATGTATTCACAATCCTTTTCAAAACGTTTAATCATACAAAATCATTAGTACTTCTTCACTTCTCAATAATTCCCAAACAAGCCCATCAGTTTTTCCAAACACCCCAAAGCATTCTCAACAAACATAAAACATCAAGTACATACATAAATAATCCTTTTGAAAAATGACTCGATTTCCCAAAGAATTAAAAGCTTAGTTAATAAAAGCAGCATCTCGACTCGTTTATTACGTCAATAGAAAATAACAGCATCCACCTCGAAAACTTTTATATCTACAATCTAATCACTTCTATAAACTGTGCAAAGTCTAGAGGATTCCACAGAGATAAATTTAGAAAGACCTTCGGAAAATACCAAGCCAAATGAATAACTTTGCAATGACTCGTCTAATACAAACTAAAATCCAATTTCATCTACTACCACACTCCTATAATATAAACTGTCTTAATACAAAAGACTTTCTTCACTATGTATTTTATAACCTATTATATTATAAGGATGATTGTGTCTACACAAAAATAACAAAATAATATAAGACAATATCTTACCTGTGGATGCCAGCTTTCCCCGCTTTTCTATACTTTCCCAAAAGAACAATGCCAGTTAAATAGAAGTAGAAGTAGAAGAGGGACCTTAGGGGATTTATCTACGATTTATCGCAAGAGTTAAAAACTAGTATTAATTAGAATAGAAAGGATTCCTACGTCTCGGTCGCAAATTTTTTTTTCTCAATAGACTTTTAACAAAGACCAAGTCTTGGAGGAGGTTCTGCTTATAATGAGTTAAAATATTCGCCCTAGTAATAATAATATTTGCAATCGACTGATGCCTTCTACTTCTACTCCTTCTTCAGAGAAAACTCTTGGTTTCGTATCGCCAGTCACTCACTCAGGTTTAACATTGGCCAATTGACGATCATAATATAATATGAGACAAGTGCATATTATGAAGCAGCAGAGAGGGTTCAGCTTAGCCACATCGACATTTGCGATATTATCTAATAAGTGTATGAGTATGGAAGGAAAAGTTTGCAAATATTTTTTGCAGGAAATTTCTACAAGGTTTATTTTAGTGAAAGATAGAAAAGATGGGCATAAGCGAGATTACGAGAAGCAAGGGGGGTTTACCGGATCATCAGGATTGCCACTAACCACCACCACCATTACTCGACATTCTCATTGAAAATTGGATATTTTTTCATTCCATATAGTTATGTTATTTTATTATCTATTTCGTTTCAAGGAATGGGAATAGTTTAATGTAATAATGTATGTGTTCAACCTGATTCTGTCGTTAACAAAGTTGCAAAATTCGGATGTATGTGAGACGACTCGTCCTTCCGTCCTATCTTCGTAGGCTGGTGGTGGTGGTGGTGCAAAAATCGGTGCCAAGTGGACCGTCCTCCTAAAAATAAGTTTCACTTCCAATGGAATTACTCTTCGTTCCTGTATACTTACTGGCTTACTTGCACAAGGCATCAAAAAGTATTTTTTAAATACTTTGCAATACAAAAGTCCTATGTTTAGTTGTGATCCTGTGGTGTATATATCAATGTCGTCTTAAACACGGGAAGGAAATATAATATGCTTGGATAGGCATGCAAAGGAAAAGTGTGCAGGATATATCTACCTTTTTTATTTCTACTTGCGAAATCCGAGAAAACTTCTAACAAACAAGAGACTCTTTCTTGGAATAAGTCTGCATGCATGTGTTTGCATTTTTTTAAATCGACGTATGTCGCAGGTTCTGAAATTTTTTTAATTTCTACATAAATGATGATACGAATCAGATGTGTATTTTAATTTTGTTTCGATATCAAAATTTCTTAAGAAATAAATTAAATAACTGTTTTATAGACTGTGCTACAGTTTAAAGCAGGATCCAAGGGCATAACATTTTTTGAATGTGAAAGAAAAACAGTAATTTTACTAGTGACATTTTTGCTATTTTAGGAATCCAATAAAGTTTATAATGTTTCAAGAAAGGAAATTCATGAAAACATTGTTAAAATCGAATTGAGTCATAGATTTTTGCTTAAGACCAGTTTACAGTAAATAGTAAATAGCATAACTTGCTCCAGTTGCTTATAAAGTGCAAAGATAAGATTTCATTGCATTGCACTATATATAATACAATAATGTATCATTTCCTTCCCACATTTTACTGGCTTGCATTTTTGATCTGTTGACTACAGACTGATTAGCCTGGCCTGACTGATGTATAACATTGTAAACTTTGAAGTAAAAACAAAAGATAAACCTAATGCCCTAAATGTGTCTTTTTAGTGAATGAATCACTTTCCATCACACTGAATCTACACAGTTTACGGGTAAACGAGGTTTCCTTTTTGCATCTCGATGGCTCAATAGGTTTAACTTCCATCGTCATTTAACCTTTGCTATTTGATCTAAATAAACTTCAAACTTCAATGCATGTATACACTACGCAGTTCAGACTTTCAGAGATGATATTCTTCGATATAATTTAATTATTATTCTTGTACATCCGGTGGCCTTGAAGTGCAGTTTATTTTCTAGAAAAAGTATCTAAATGGGGAAAGAAATTATCATCTGGTGTTTTCAATTTCGTTTTTCTGATGGATTCTCCCTGTGTGATTTATTAAAAACCGAACATGCTGTAAAACATTTCTTAATAGCTCTTTTTCTTTTAGTTTTTATATAATATGGTTTCTTTTCGTATACAGAAGAATAAATTGCTTGAATAGGAAAACAGCGAAATCAAACAAACACCATTTAATTTAACGGTTTTTTAAAATATTTAACGGTTAAAGAAAGAGTTGAGTATGTTTTACTCAAAAATGTATACAAAGATAGATTACAAAAATGAAAATTTAACTTTATCCCAAATGTCATCAAGATGTATTCCACTTATAAAAACAGAGAACCATAACTCTGAAATTTACAAAAGAAGTATAAACTATAGAGGTGCTAAATTATGGAATAGTCTGTGCCAAGAGATTGGGTTATAGGAGAAATTGGAATGGATACATCTAAGAAAAAAGCAAAAGCATTTATTGTAGATAAACGCAATGATGATTTTGTATATTTTTAAATGTGTATTTTTCTTCAAATTGTATAACATATTGTTACTAGAGGCAGAACAGTGCTAATTTTGTATTGAACTGGGAAAGACACTTAATATAGATTAAATCAAATCAATGCTTCAAGCAAGATTTCCACATTATTATTGGTTAATCGACCAAACGAATCATTCAAAACGTTCGGCTTTAACTTAATTGATTTATTCAAAAGTTGAAACATTTCTGAAAGTGTTCTCATTTATAAGTATTGATATGAACTTTTTAAGGATCAAAAAATCAAATAGTAACATCAAAATTCCATTTTTATTTTTATGAATGAATTTAATTTTACGTTTAGTATTTTAGATGGTTAATGAGGTTTGGCTCTATATTCAAAACTAATTTTACTTATGACTCTGATTTCTATATACTTTTAATAAGAAAACAAAATTAATCAAAAAAGATCCATCACAAAGATAATCGTGGAATAGAAGGACAATTACAGTTAGAAAATGAGTGGTCTTATTTGACAAATAAAACGATCAAGTGAAAAAAATTTGCAACCAAAATCTTTGTCTAGAGATCATGACAGTGTGCGACTTGAATTCTTACGACTTACGACCTTTCACATAATTAAATATTTCATGCACTGCATAATTCTGAAACTTAAACATATAAAGTGAACAGCAGAAACAGACCACTAACCTCCAATTTTTATTGTATAATGGTCGTAAAATCTACCGAGTTGCAATAATAGATCAGTAGTCTGTCACTAAATCACTGCCTGCATTCAATATGTATTTACATTCATAAAAGCCCTATAACAATGACGTAAATCATGTCCCAAAATTCTATACAAAACCTGCAAATCTATTTCTGAAATGTCTCAAAACTATTAACCCCATTCACACACACTCTGTCTCTCTTTAAGTACAAGTGACAATATTTAGTTTCTAAAAACTCATTGACACGTCTCATCACCTTCTTCTCAGAGAAAAAGTGACAACCTTCCAAAATATTTGTAAAACCGTCTCAGCCAAAAAATTATATTATTACATCCATACTAACTCCTCCTTTTACTTTCTTTTCCAAACACAAAAAATCTTTTTTCAAAGCCAACTAGCTTTATCTTCAAAAGTCAAAAGCCACCATCCGCCCTGTCCGTCCATGACCCGCAGAAACTTTACAGATGTACACACCAATCTATTTTAAATTCATCTTTCATCTCCATCATCTTGACTTAAAACCTATCGCTAGCGAATTATTTGAGTTAAACTAAATGCATTGAACACTAAATGCAAATAAATCTTTAAAACTAAAAAAATTAGATTTTTCCAATCCCCACCGGGCTAAAAAACGAATATTACCAGAAGCTGAGAGCAGACCACCATGATCGTCACCGACCCGATGTTCATGGCCTGGTTTCGATTACATTTTATATTCAAGCTTCCAAACTTCCAACAACTGTTTACTTGTTCTAAATACATTCAGAAAGTGCTTCTTCTGCACAATATTCTATCTATTTCCCTTGCTTCAACATTAATACTCATTGCTAATGAGACTCACTAAATTTTGTGTCTCACGTCGCATCGCAATAAAATCATGAGATTTTTGAGTCCACTTGACATTTAATTCGAGTGCATTTCCTGGCTTTAAAAAATTGCTAAAACAGTTGCAAATGTTGCGTTAGCATAAACATTGTTATTATTTTATTATAATAATAATTTCATGATTAGCTCGCCTCATCCAAAGCAACCACCCAGTCTGTCCGTCCGTCCTCAGTTCATAAATATTCTAGAATCAGTAGAATGTGCTCTAAATTCTGAATGTCACAACGGGATTTATGAGTCTGTTCAGGAATGCTGTAAAACCAAAGAAAATTGCAGATACGTGTTGAAACACAAGACAAATCCGCAATAGCGAAATTACCCGGATCGGCAAGATGAATGTCTGCCACATCATTTCATTTCATTAGGATAATACTAAAATCAAGTGATATAAGCTTTCCATCTGTTTCACATATTATTATTACCCATATTTCTTTCCATGGTACATCTGATTATTACATATTTTCATCTATTTACACCAGCATAATGTAGGTAATAAAAGAAAAATTCGCAGGTTTACCATTTTGACCTGTTGGGTTTTTGGCTTTCACTTTATATGTTTACGTTCCCATTTAGACTGGTGTCACGATGTCAACTATTGTCAGCATAATCGTAAAGAGTCTCTCCAACTCTTGAACCGAATGTAATAATAAACGTCAAACATTATCGTACTAGGCATTTCCAGTTGGTAATGTTAATATTCATTTTGTATTGTGCGTTATTCGTTGTGCAAGTTGCCATTTGCTATTTTATACCTAACGGATGTCCTTAATAAGAGATGAAGACCCACAATATTTCTTGAATTCTTTTTGACATTTGAAACACACCCATCTGATCCCATGAAAGAAACAACCAAACAACTTCTCTGTTTAATATTATTTATTACATGTTTTCCTATTTCTAAATGCCAATTTATGTTTAGCAAATGGACCTCATGCCATATCAGCAGATACCTCACGCCTCAAATTTATAATATTATAACAATGCATGAGTTACAATAGATTCGGGATTTGACTCTTTGACTAACTCTGCCAGATCTCTAAATGAATTTGACTGGGTTAAGAGTTAAAGGGCTCTGAATCTAGTTTGCAAAACAGGTTGCAAATGTAATGCATAAATTCCATAAGAATGATATTTTGAAATAAATGCTGCAATTCAGGTCAGTAATTGAATTATGGATTAAGTAATAATCCTACATCGGGAACGGATTAAAATAAATATTATTTATTTTAATCCGTTCCCGATGTAGGATTTCCGTATTTGATGTAAAATACTGTTTGCTTTATAGGCTATGAAGTTTCCTCAATAAAATTGAAATGCTTCCAAACTCTAGGGACGAGCCTAGCTTATAATAAAGTTTATTTTGATTTCAACTTTTAAGACTGAGTTTCACATCTACTGTTTGAATTTTCATCCTTAAAATGTCGACTTTATTCCAAATTAGAATTTAAACTTTCAACGATTCGAAAAGTCATGTTTCTGATTTTAATACCTCTTAATGGCTTGCTTCTTTACGTCATAAATGAACTGCAATTTTGAAGATCGTTTAACAAATGTAGAGTATGTTGTATAAATATCAATATCTCAAAGGCATTACTAACGGCTATAATAAAGCATTAAAGACTAAGCTCTAATGTATTCGTTTTGGTTTAATTGATGAGAGAACAATAGGAATTAAAGTTCTCTTCCAGTAATTTGAGACACCCCGTGTTTTAATGACAGAACTTTTTCAATTTCAACACATTGGGCAGAACTGGTCATCTAAAACTTTTATTCTGGATGTTTGAGAAAACATTCTGTATTTATTTATATACTTAAAAGAGATTCTACGGAGAATATCCCAAAATTTTAAAATTGTAAATACATGTGTAAGTTGTGCATGTGCAGGATGAAGGTTACTACAAACTATGCAATCTACCAAATTTAAATTATCTGTAATGGCCATTTATTTCGTAATAATATCATTTAAATTTTAAATTATCATACGCGATCAAAAGGATCTGCGTAAGAGAATTCATTATGGGGAATTTTGCTATATTCCCCTAATGATCATTATCGAATAGATTACTTACGAGCAGTTATCAGTATTATTTGCTGTGTACTAATTTTGGAGTTGAAAAAATGCTTGAGACACTTCATAAATTGTGGCATCTTTAAAGTTTTAAAAGTTGCACAAATCTTAAATGTATGAGTGTAACAAACAAAATATACTCGTTTTTTACTTTCAAAATTCCTTTTTTTTATTACAGTAATGTTTAAATAAAAAATAATAATACGGTCAGAAAGTCTTCAACATTTAATACTTTAAATTATAAAAATGAAACGTTTTACTCCTAACATTTTTTGGTTTTCAAACCACCTAGTGCTGTAGTACCACACAATTTCACTATCCTTATCGCGTTGCTTTTTCTCTGTTTAGCAGATTATGTATTTCGTATGATTCTGATAAAGATAAGGTTGCAAATATTCTTTATATATTACCGTTGCTGCTACACTATTTTGTCCTTTAGGCCTGATGACTTAGCATATCGAAAAGTATTAACTTTTACGAACTTTTATGTTCTGGTATCCCTTTAATTGTTTCAAAGGACGAAAACATGTTTGAAATTGATTTTTAAAAAAAGCAAATAAATGTTTACTTTGTAGAACGTACACAAATGTAGAAAGTTGCATTTTTCAACTTTGGCTAGCTGTGTGATAAAAAATCCGAAATCTGAGTGAATTAACTTTACTAAAGCGAAAAGTTTTCGATTTTAATAATATTCGAGGGTTTTCGCCGAAAACCCTCGAATATTATTAAAATCTATTACAGTCTGAAAACGGTAGTAGAAAATAATTAAGCATATAGTTTGTAAACGTTATCTCTTAACAATTTAAAAATCCCTTAATACTACGTTTAATCATAAAATGAGGAAATTCATCTTAACTTTTTTCTTCGAAAAATGTTCGCAATTTAATAAAATTTCTTGATCCAGAAATAACAAAAAGCAATCTAGATGACGGTTCTCCACCAAAAAATTTATTATTGAAACATTTATTCTTTGAACTCTAAATTTATGCATTTTTTAACCTTACATAATAGAGTTTACGGACTATTTTCTAAAGGGGAGAGTTTATGATGTAAATTTTTTCTTATAAAGTAACAAAAATTTCATTTGTTCCTGTGCAAACATGCAACGGTCATTAAATGAAGTACATTTTTTAGGTTTATTCCTAATTATTGATTTCCTTGTACAATGAAATTGCACGGCACATGCTGCATAATTTATTTTTAGATATTACACGAGATTTTATAGCTACAGATAAAATGTAAGTAAAGTCAGCCAATGTTTCCCTTCAGCTTAATTGTTGACCGTGATTAACCTTCCACAAGTAAACAACACGTGACTGCAGTAAAAGATACCCAAATTTACCACGCAATAAATGGGCTTCGTTAGAAGACCATTAAAAGTATCTAATTTTTGTTGTCAACCATGTATTATAAAAATTCGTATTCTTACAAGGCTTTTTTAAACGAATGTACTTTAAGTTATCGTTTCCAATTTCCTGTCCCATTCCACAATTCGAACATTAACTGAGACTCGTGTCAATCTCCAAGAGACATTAAAAATAGTATTACATTGAAGTAAAACCGATGATTTATTATTAGCAGGGCCGAGATTTAAGGCAACTACATATCCCGTTTTAGACGTCTAAAACGACTTCTAAAAATGTATTAAATAGATGAATAATATAGACAAGAATATGGAATTTTGAAAAATGCTTAAAAATGACCTTCTTATATCAAACACTCACAGTTAAAATGTTTTAGCATAAAATTTCTGATTTAAATCACATTTTTACCAAAATATTGCATCGAAAATAAGTTTTTAAACTTAAAACTTCAGTTCTTTCCTTCTCCTTTCCATTGTGATATCAAATATAATTAAAATAATGAAACAATTAATGTGGCGATGTCACATTAATTGCCGTTTCAGCACTACATGAAAAAGTAAAAAGAATAAAGTATAAATTATTATTTTTTATGTACAAAATTCACAAAAAATTAACAAGTTTTTAGATTTTTTTCCAGAAAAATTATCAAATTCGAATTAGGCACCTATACAGTAAAAGTGTCCAAAATAGGCAAAAAAATTATGTACCATCGTTGGGCATTCATTTTACACCATTTGCGTGTATCCTGAGTCTTATGGCTCCGCCATAAGATTAGAAAAGTTTACGTTAGTGCTAAATATTGACCCTGATTATTAATAACCAATCATTAATCCAAAACTTGCATTAACGTCGAGTTTGTTCACTCATTGTTTGACGAGCAATGTGTAAAAGCTTCCAAATTTTATCAGACATTCAACAAAACTTCCTATTTTGTGCAGCACTACAAATATATTGTAACAGATACACTAAATTTGTTAATTAATAAATATTGTAAACATACAATGTCTCAAAAATTTATAAAATTAAGGAAAATAATTACCGATAACATTGGCTCTTTGTTTTCTTACACAAATCGGTTTTCACATTTAAAAAGTCTACTATTTTTGGGCATTATATTACCTTTTAGTCTAGAGAAACGTCCAAATTGTTTCCAGTTTGAAACTAAAACATCCAAATTAAAAAGGGTAACTACATTTTTCTTTACTTCAATCAAACTTATCTTGTAGAAATATTTCTTGTTATGTTTGACTACTAATATAATGAACCAACAACCATTGTAAATGCATCCAATTATGCATTCCAGTTTTAAATTCAAGCACAAAAAGTTTTTAAAGGTTCTACGAGTCATACTTAATCTACATTTATATTTTGTGTACGTAAACTGCTTACTACGAAAGTTCGTTTCCCAGAATTATAATTTATGATTAGAATTTCAAAGAAATATAAATTAAATATGCTCTGTGATTTGTTTCGTAAACAGCCGTTTTCAAAAAATCAGTCGCCAGTTTATCCTTTGCGCAAAATTGGGGTTATGAATGATTAAAGTCGGTCAAAATATTTCAATATTATACTATAACATTATGAAATATGTTACAAGATAATGTTGGTTACATCCTCAAGTTCGATCACTATATAACACTATAACATTTTTTTATTGTTGGACATGTGTAAATATATTTTCCAATAGTGGAGATTGTTCATAAAATATATATATGTCGTGACTGGGAAGGGACATCAACTCAGAAGGGACATTTTCTCTTCCCTGCATGATGTCGAAGAGACGTTCCTTCCCTATCAATAGCTATCAATATTATTTGTCATTTATACGTGCTCGCAGACTGGAGATCAAAATAGAGTGGATGATACTAGATTTCTAACCATTTCAGTCATATTAATCTACTACGAAATGATTAACTAATTAAATTTTTTAAATATTATTTTGTCAAGGGAATCTGCATCCTTGTGCATCTTTCAAATATTATTTGCACTGCCCAATTTATTCGTGAAGAGGTTGATTTGCTACGAGAGACGAAGTATCATTCAAGAACTTTCTTTTCATTGGGAACAGTAACAGTTGGTTTCATCCAATGTGTATCGTTTACACGGTTTTGTTTCTCTTCTGAGAAAAATATCTTGGAGTTGACAAATTTTTGTTACTCCAAACATTTGATAGGGGAACCTTCAGCAAGACTTCGAAATTTGGTAAGCAAAGCCATATGCGTCTTTCATTGTCAGTTAAATGATTACTAATAATTACAGCTTGCTGATAATTAATCGAAGTATTTTGCTTGACATTGATAATAGATGGAAATTCTTGTCGTTTTGATTGTCATTGCAAATTCATGCATAATGCTAACTCAGTTTATATTTGAGGTTGGACTTCACCCTGATATGAATGCAATAGAACTGGCAAACAGGTCTTCTGTAGAAGCAATCTTTGCGATCCAAGCGTGTGAAATGCAGCGTTTCCTGTATATAGCGCCTAACTGCACGTCAGAAATACTGGATTCTTTTCTTTATGTTCCGTTAGGTTTTCTTCATTTGTTTGTCTATTTCTTCTTCCTTCTTTTATCGTACAACATCAAATTTGTGTCAGTGTTTTCAGCAGCGGTCACATTAGTTGCCGTTTCAGAACTACATGAAAAAGTGAAACGAATGAAGTCAAACAACGAATTCCCTGTCTTCATTTCCGAAGACTATGTTCAAATGGCATTTTATGAGTTCAAGAAATTTATCACAGGAATCTCTTTCTGCACAGGAGTTTTGAATGGGTTGTATTTGTTTTCCGTACTCTTGTATTACCCAGGATATTCTCATATTATCAGAGAAAGTGATGTGTTTCCGAAAATTTTAATATTAAATAACTTGCAAGCAGATGTGTTATTTGTGGCCAGTGCAATATACGGGCACAAAAAAGTAAGTTCATATACAATATACTTTATACGAATGTTAATGGTGTCGATCTGTTAGTCGGTCAAGTCGTTAACTTTCGAGTGGTCGCCCCACAGAGATAGTAACCCTATAATTTTCTAAAACAATGAGGTATCGTTGTAAAATGACGACTTACTTCAAAATTTAAAAAAGTTATTATTACCAATTGGGCAAAACTTCCAACAGAAAAAAGTCAACATATTATGTTGTGTGTTAATTGTTTTAAAATGTTACGTTTTAAAATGAATTAAAAACAGTTTGTTGAGTTTGATAAAGTTAAACCTATTAGTTTCAATTGCGCAAAAAATTATGGTTATAAAATTGTAATTTTTCGGGTGATTGAATATGTATTTTATATAAATGTCTCTGCTATTTGTTCGTTTTTTCAACTGTTTAACAAATACATTTTTTAAAGAAATTTTAAAATTCGTAGAAATTCGGCGAAATTATAATTGTTGTAAAATTAAAGACAGATGCATGGCTCCTGAGACGCTTTTTTCTCATTTTAATCAAGATATCTAACTAATAGTTTTTCCTTCTGAATCCTGCTAATCACTTTCCCTTGTTGTAAACCTTTCAGTTCAGTATGTTGAAGACGTGGATATGGAGTATTCCAAATTCACGAGTACTTCCCACAGATGTCCGAAGACTTATACTTTTAGAATCGGAACTAAACTCTTCGCAGGGTAGTCTTATGGTCAGTGGATTATTCACGTTGGATTTCCGCTTCTTTATGAAGGTACAAAACAAGAATAAAACAAAATAATCTTATCATACATTATCTACATTAAGCATTAAAACACATTAATAATGTTCTATATCATTAAATTTTTAGTTTCTGGTGGCTATGATTACATACGCAATTGCTGCCAATCGTTTTCAAAATTAGTAGATGTGGCTTGAATAATATATGATAAAATCAACATGTCTTGATATTCAGCTATTCAATTAAGCTATTAATGCCATCATTCATCGTAATTTCAGTATCATCATCGTTAATTTAGATAGAATGAAATTGTTTGTAAAGACAAAAGAGGTGATTAAAATAGTACATATAAAAGAAACTTTACTGCAACAAATATATTAATATACATCTATAATTAATTAATATTAAAAAATTTATTTTTGAGCGTTTAACTTAACTACCAAGGTGTGTGATCACTGATCATTATGAAGAACCCAAAACAACTTTTGAATTTAGAAGCGGTGTTAAATGAGTAAAGCAGATTATGGTGGTTTCTATTTTACGATTAAATTATTAAAATTACTTGAATTTAAAAACTGGATGTGCTTATCTATTATATAATTATGAAACATGCGTTATGCTAAATTTGAGTAAATGGAATTGATGGTACTTTTAAACAACGAGAAGCTACATGTTTTAAGTGGCAGGTCAGAAATAACCTTAAGGTTGGCTAATGAATATGAAAGAAAATTATGAAAAAATGATGCATTGCTTAAAAATAAATGTATCCATAAGTTAATGTGCTGATAAGCAAAAATAATTGTAAATTTTATTGAATTTAATAAAGTTATAAGTTTAAAGAAATTGATTGATTCAAAATGATTGTTTGTTGACGTGAGACGGGGACTGGACTGTGAGAGGTCAGGCATTGTTGTGTTAGCCAATTTATCCATGTTTACCCGGTATGTTTATGTTGACACTTATGACATGGTTCAGCGGCGGCATCAGAACGCTTATAAAGTGGTGCACTTCCTTCAGGACCAACTGCAGCCTCAAAGTCTGCTGGAGCAGAGAAAGTTCCCTCTGCTGCAAAAAATATTTTTATAAACCTGCTATAATTTTTATAAACCCTCCTCTGCTGTAAGCCTTACAAAGTTGTCAATATATTTTTTTGAAACATACCTAGGAGAACCATTATAGCTGTAATGTAGCTGACGATGTTGAAGAAATTCATATTTCAGAATTTTCAAGGGTCCTGGATGAGAGAGATGAGTCTTGTTTAGATATGATCGGAAGTCTAACTTCTGACGAGGTTAAAAATGGTCTGATAAAAATTAATCTTAACCGATAGAACTAAAAGTAGTTCAAATAATAATAGTTTATCTTTTGGTTTCCTACTAATTATTATTTGGGTTAATCAATTATCGAATCAGCATTTAGTAACCTGCTTGAATTTTCTCTTCTACTTTTAAAACTAACTACTGAAAACAAAACTTTCCACTGACCTAAAAACTTCATTTTAATTCAACTTCCGAATTATTTTTGCACATCCACACAGTTTAATACAATTCAGGCCATATTGTCTCTTGCCAATTTTCAAAATGAATACTGCAAAAAATAAAACTTTCCATTGACCTAAATAATTGATGGCTACGTGACCATTTCACATGTTCCTGTTTGTTATAGTAAATAATAATTGGCCCCAAAGAAGGTTGTGAGATACCCAACCGAAACAAATTTATAAAATTATACATGAAACGAAACATGCATTATTTTTTTCAAAACGTAAAAAAATTCCAGTTCATGTAGAGGCTCCAGTTTCAGGTTCTATAATTTTAGCGGAGTTTTATTAAAACTGTATTGACCTTATCACCTAAATTCGCAACTCTAGCATTTAAAATTACGCCAATTTATACACATCCTTATACGATAAGCATTGATGAATGACTTAAATAAGATAACGGCAACTTACTAGGAAATTGTATTTTTAAAAAGTTGTGCATCTAAACAGTGCATCGTTCGACAACTCTACATCATCAAGAATTAGTAACAAATTTTTCAAAGTAGAAATGGGAATAAATGCTTTAGTTCTAGTACCATAAAATGTAATTTATATTTTCATCTTCTAACCTTTTAGTTATTATAATTAGACATTATTTCGGATTCGAGGAGTATAGTAAAGTTTTTTAACTATCGAGCTTTCGATTATATACAATAATCTTCAATTCTTCTTCAGGATTTAAATTACCAAATATTTTAGTTATTATTAAATTCGGTATTAAAACAACAACTAAGCACAGCCACTTAGTCACAAAAATGGACAAATATACATTTTCCAAGCAAACAGTTTATTTTCAAATATTAATGACCCATAACTTCTTTTATGATCATGTACCACCATCAATGTAATAATGAAAACTAGGTAATTAACATAAACAAATTGTAATGCCTAACCTAGAGAATAAGCAAGCGTATAGTTTGTAAACGTCACCTCAAATCTTTTAACTAAACAATTTCCTAAAAACAGCGTCTAATGATGAAAAGACGACATCGATCTAACATTATTTCTAACTGAACTATAAAACTGGTCGAAAGTTGGTATTTCAATAGTGGAATGTCTTGACTCAGAAGGATCAAGAAAAATTCCAGGGGACAACGGTTCCTCTCCGAAGTATTTGTTCTTCAAACATTTAATCTTTGTACCCAATCCCTTGAGCCTAGGCTTTGCTCCCCTTGGCTTATTGCCCCCTTTACCCATGGCCATCTTTTTAGAACTCAAGTCAAAGTCGATAACCTCAGGACAGTAAATGTTATCCCTTGCGGCATAAATACTCCCTTTCTCATGGGCATCTCGATCATACAAATTGGATGCTGCATATTCTAGCACTTTCGTCGATGTCCCATCGGGTAAATGAAGGCTTGAATAGAGTTGATTTCTCTTTTTATCCCTGTGATAGTCTGTGGATGAGGCGGAGGCGTATGGGTTGTAAGAGTTATAATCTTTGGGGTGATTATTTTGATGGTAAGTTTTTGATAAGGACGATGCGGAAGGTTCGTCATGATTGTATCGAGTGGACTCACCATGCGCTTCGTGATCATAGGCAGAATCTGAATAACCTTTCTCTTCATACACTTCATGTTTTGTGTGATCTGTTATTTCTTCTCGTAGAAGGGGCTTTGTGTGAGAGGATGACTGAGCGTCTTCATATTGCCCGTGGGACTTTCCCTCTTGACCGTATTCGTGGTGACCATCGTCTTCGTCATTATCGCCTTCAGTATGTTTTGTTGAGGAAGATGTGGCTGATGCGAAGAGATTGTGACCGTGACCTTTGTGCTTGGGACGCTTTTTCTCTTTTTTGTGTTTTATGGAAGAAGATGAGGCTGAAGTTTCGTGTTCTGCTTCGTTATAGTAGGCTGGGTGGTGCTCTACACTGTTTTAAAAATTAAAGCTGTTTAAATTTTTTATATAGGAGATAAGAAGCATAACTTGTTTCTATTTTGTTTTATTACATGCATTAAATATTTATTAATATTTGATTAATAATTTCGGGTTGGTACAGACAGAAATTGAAAAATGGCTGATTTCATTATCAGGCGCAGGTTGTTCATGTCCTTACAATTGGAATAATTTTAAATATTTTAAGTCTTTTCTCATCAAAACTGCATATATTTATATAGCCGTCAAATCAATTTTAAGTCGATAAAATAATGTTATTATTGAAATTACGCTAATATAATTTTTGAAATTTTTAGAGCAATTTTTTTTTCATTCGTCTATGTTTTTAGCAGTATAGAAACAATAAGTTAAATCATGGATTGTAAGCATTTGTAAATTATTCACCTATGCGTAGTCTATCATACAAAGTAATTATATGAAGTTAGAATTTAGACAATTTTTGTGAGGCAGGGAATTGACAAACATTGTTTAACAAAGTAAGTCTTGGAATTTTGGAATTTGAATTGGAAAATTTGAGAAGGATGTGATCTTTCTATTCGATTATTGAATTAATTAAATAAACTCTAGAATTTGTTCTTATTGTTTATTACTTTCGTGTGTAATTCATAATTTATATCGTTACAGAAATTTAAATTCTAACATTTGAAATAGGTATTGGAAGTATGTATGAATGAATGTGCTGAAATGCAGAATATTCGGCTGTAAAATTACACTATGGCATTTGACTCAATTTGACGTAAAAAACGTAAATGTTCACTTTAAACTGGCTTTTAAATGTTTTAAAATAAAAATGGCACTTTAAAAGAATTAAGATTTAATTAATCGTATAAAATTATATAATTTGTTGTTAAAACCTCTATGTCATGTTTCTTTATTGTCGAAAGCTTACAAAAGTTGTTGACGTACACGTTTAATCAAGTATATAAAAACTCTGCGATTCGTCTTCAAGTATGAAACCCACAATAAATTCTTTGTTTTACAATAAAGTACATAGGACTTACGTGACAGATTTTCGAACTTGAATATATTGTTGAAATGGATAAGTAATCTCCTCTTCCTCATAATCACCTCCGTCATAACCGTGACCATTGTTCAAAATAGACTTTGGCAGCCCTTCACAATCTCCTGTAAACTGTACAACGACAAGATAACTTGTGAAAACAAAAGTTGACAAAAATATATTATTTGAGATCAGTTGCATTTTATTTGATAACTAATAAATTCGTAAGAGTCAAAACAGGAAACAAAATATCTAAATCTATTTTGGCAAGGAATGAGACTAAAATAAGACTGATAGGAAATGATTACAAGTTTTATCTCTATATTCTTATCCTCATCAGTTTTATCATATCATTCTTCCTTCCTTCCTTCCTTCCTGGGCAAACCTTAATCTTAACGCTGTATTAAACTGTACGATATTTGGATTATATTGAGGTTTTCTAAACCAAACTGAACAATACCAGAGACAATTTTAATCAAACAGCAACAATCAATGAGATTTGCATATAGTTTGGTAGCTATTCTATCTATGCGATTTTCTATTTTGACATGGGGAAATTGTTCACTTAAAAGTGTGGCCTGTGATAAATTGATCTTATAATAGCAATCCTAGTATGATTGTCAAATTATGTAGCATAGCAGCAGTATTATATCTAATAGAGTGAAGAGGTAGATGCTAATTGAAGTGTGGTTGATGGTAGATCAGTACATTGTTATGTAAGGTAAGGAAAGTATCGATTTGGTAACTACGTGAGATTTTTTGTTAGCAAAAATGAGTACTTTTAGGTTATTGTATTCATAAAAGTTCTTGATAGAAAGTATGCAGTGTTTTGGTTAATTTATATCACTGTGCAGTTGTTAACTGAACTGAATGGTTTAAAATATAAATGAAATTTTACTAATAAGGTTTTGAGAGATTCTCAGAAATTAAAACCAGTTAATCATTTACGTTTTTGAAAGTTGTTTTATAAGTTAGCTTGATGTGTCATGGAATGAGTGAAATGATATTTAAAGAAAGATTTGGACATTAATAGTAAAAAAGCTACCTTCAGCTTGGTTTATAAAAAGTGTTTTGAAAATAAATTATAATATTGAACACAAAACGCTCTTGAAACATACTGGACACAATTTTATCCAGTCGCTTTCAAATTCAAAGTAGATCCAAATATTGTGATAAAACTCGCTTATCAAATTGGAGTTTATACAGAGGATTGAAATGCACTAAATATACTTAAGACTTGCTAAAGCAGTAAAATTTAATAAATATTAGAAATTTTCCATGAAGAAAAATCACTCTGTAATCACTCTTGCAAAAAATTCTCTTTTTATATCAACATACTTTCTGATCTAAATTATTCTAAGGTGGTAAATTTGTGTCAGTGTTTTCAGCAGCGGTCACATTAGTTGCCGTTTCAGAACTACATGAAAAAGTGAAACGAATGAAGTCAAACAACGAATTCCCTGTCTTCATTTCCGAAGACTATGTTCAAATGGCATTTTATGAGTTCAAGAAATTTATCACAGGAATCTCTTTCTGCACAGGAGTTTTGAATGGGTTGTATTTGTTTTCCGTACTCTTGTATTACCCAGGATATTCTCATATTATCAGAGAAAGTGATGTGTTTCCGAAAATTTTAATATTAAATAACTTGCAAGCAGATGTGTTATTTGTGGCCAGTGCAATATACGGGCACAAAAAAGTAAGTTCATATACAATATACTTTATACGAATGTTAATGGTGTCGATCTGTTAGTCGGTCAAGTCGTTAACTTTCGAGTGGTCGCCCCACAGAGATAGTAACCCTATAATTTTCTAAAACAATGAGGTATCGTTGTAAAATGACGACTTACTTCAAAATTTAAAAAAGTTATTATTACCAATTGGGCAAAACTTCCAACAGAAAAAAGTCAACATATTATGTTGTGTGTTAATTGTTTTAAAATGTTACGTTTTAAAATGAATTAAAAACAGTTTGTTGAGTTTGATAAAGTTAAACCTATTAGTTTCAATTGCGCAAAAAATTATGGTTATAAAATTGTAATTTTTCGGGTGATTGAATATGTATTTTATATAAATGTCTCTGCTATTTGTTCGTTTTTTCAACTGTTTAACAAATACATTTTTTAAAGAAATTTTAAAATTCGTAGAAATTCGGCGAAATTATAATTGTTGTAAAATTAAAGACAGATGCATGGCTCCTGAGACGCTTTTTTCTCATTTTAATCAAGATATCTAACTAATAGTTTTTCCTTCTGAATCCTGCTAATCACTTTCCCTTGTTGTAAACCTTTCAGTTCAGTATGTTGAAGACGTGGATATGGAGTATTCCAAATTCACGAGTACTTCCCACAGATGTCCGAAGACTTATACTTTTAGAATCGGAACTAAACTCTTCGCAGGGTAGTCTTATGGTCAGTGGATTATTCACGTTGGATTTCCGCTTCTTTATGAAGGTACAAAACAAGAATAAAACAAAATAATCTTATCATACATTATCTACATTAAGCATTAAAACACATTAATAATGTTCTATATCATTAAATTTTTAGTTTCTGGTGGCTATGATTACATACGCAATTGCTGCCAATCGTTTTCAAAATTAGTAGATGTGGCTTGAATAATATATGATAAAATCAACATGTCTTGATATTCAGCTATTCAATTAAGCTATTAATGCCATCATTCATCGTAATTTCAGTATCATCATCGTTAATTTAGATAGAATGAAATTGTTTGTAAAGACAAAAGAGGTGATTAAAATAGTACATATAAAAGAAACTTTACTGCAACAAATATATTAATATACATCTATAATTAATTAATATTAAAAAATTTATTTTTGAGCGTTTAACTTAACTACCAAGGTGTGTGATCACTGATCATTATGAAGAACCCAAAACAACTTTTGAATTTAGAAGCGGTGTTAAATGAGTAAAGCAGATTATGGTGGTTTCTATTTTACGATTAAATTATTAAAATTACTTGAATTTAAAAACTGGATGTGCTTATCTATTATATAATTATGAAACATGCGTTATGCTAAATTTGAGTAAATGGAATTGATGGTACTTTTAAACAACGAGAAGCTACATGTTTTAAGTGGCAGGTCAGAAATAACCTTAAGGTTGGCTAATGAATATGAAAGAAAATTATGAAAAAATGATGCATTGCTTAAAAATAAATGTATCCATAAGTTAATGTGCTGATAAGCAAAAATAATTGTAAATTTTATTGAATTTAATAAAGTTATAAGTTTAAAGAAATTGATTGATTCAAAATGATTGTTTGTTGACGTGAGACGGGGACTGGACTGTGAGAGGTCAGGCATTGTTGTGTTAGCCAATTTATCCATGTTTACCCGGTATGTTTATGTTGACACTTATGACATGGTTCAGCGGCGGCATCAGAACGCTTATAAAGTGGTGCACTTCCTTCAGGACCAACTGCAGCCTCAAAGTCTGCTGGAGCAGAGAAAGTTCCCTCTGCTGCAAAAAATATTTTTATAAACCTGCTATAATTTTTATAAACCCTCCTCTGCTGTAAGCCTTACAAAGTTGTCAATATATTTTTTTGAAACATACCTAGGAGAACCATTATAGCTGTAATGTAGCTGACGATGTTGAAGAAATTCATATTTCAGAATTTTCAAGGGTCCTGGATGAGAGAGATGAGTCTTGTTTAGATATGATCGGAAGTCTAACTTCTGACGAGGTTAAAAATGGTCTGATAAAAATTAATCTTAACCGATAGAACTAAAAGTAGTTCAAATAATAATAGTTTATCTTTTGGTTTCCTACTAATTATTATTTGGGTTAATCAATTATCGAATCAGCATTTAGTAACCTGCTTGAATTTTCTCTTCTACTTTTAAAACTAACTACTGAAAACAAAACTTTCCACTGACCTAAAAACTTCATTTTAATTCAACTTCCGAATTATTTTTGCACATCCACACAGTTTAATACAATTCAGGCCATATTGTCTCTTGCCAATTTTCAAAATGAATACTGCAAAAAATAAAACTTTCCATTGACCTAAATAATTGATGGCTACGTGACCATTTCACATGTTCCTGTTTGTTATAGTAAATAATAATTGGCCCCAAAGAAGGTTGTGAGATACCCAACCGAAACAAATTTATAAAATTATACATGAAACGAAACATGCATTATTTTTTTCAAAACGTAAAAAAATTCCAGTTCATGTAGAGGCTCCAGTTTCAGGTTCTATAATTTTAGCGGAGTTTTATTAAAACTGTATTGACCTTATCACCTAAATTCGCAACTCTAGCATTTAAAATTACGCCAATTTATACACATCCTTATACGATAAGCATTGATGAATGACTTAAATAAGATAACGGCAACTTACTAGGAAATTGTATTTTTAAAAAGTTGTGCATCTAAACAGTGCATCGTTCGACAACTCTACATCATCAAGAATTAGTAACAAATTTTTCAAAGTAGAAATGGGAATAAATGCTTTAGTTCTAGTACCATAAAATGTAATTTATATTTTCATCTTCTAACCTTTTAGTTATTATAATTAGACATTATTTCGGATTCGAGGAGTATAGTAAAGTTTTTTAACTATCGAGCTTTCGATTATATACAATAATCTTCAATTCTTCTTCAGGATTTAAATTACCAAATATTTTAGTTATTATTAAATTCGGTATTAAAACAACAACTAAGCACAGCCACTTAGTCACAAAAATGGACAAATATACATTTTCCAAGCAAACAGTTTATTTTCAAATAT
This sequence comes from Isotoma caerulea, assembly GCA_034696405.1. Lineage (NCBI taxonomy): Eukaryota > Metazoa > Arthropoda > Collembola > Entomobryomorpha > Isotomidae > Isotoma > Isotoma caerulea. The sequence goes on along the minus strand of JAQFZZ010000064.1, from coordinate 12,724 downwards.
TAATGACCCATAACTTCTTTTATGATCATGTACCACCATCAATGTAATAATGAAAACTAGGTAATTAACATAAACAAATTGTAATGCCTAACCTAGAGAATAAGCAAGCGTATAGTTTGTAAACGTCACCTCAAATCTTTTAACTAAACAATTTCCTAAAAACAGCGTCTAATGATGAAAAGACGACATCGATCTAACATTATTTCTAACTGAACTATAAAACTGGTCGAAAGTTGGTATTTCAATAGTGGAATGTCTTGACTCAGAAGGATCAAGAAAAATTCCAGGGGACAACGGTTCCTCTCCGAAGTATTTGTTCTTCAAACATTTAATCTTTGTACCCAATCCCTTGAGCCTAGGCTTTGCTCCCCTTGGCTTATTGCCCCCTTTACCCATGGCCATCTTTTTAGAACTCAAGTCAAAGTCGATAACCTCAGGACAGTAAATGTTATCCCTTGCGGCATAAATACTCCCTTTCTCATGGGCATCTCGATCATACAAATTGGATGCTGCATATTCTAGCACTTTCGTCGATGTCCCATCGGGTAAATGAAGGCTTGAATAGAGTTGATTTCTCTTTTTATCCCTGTGATAGTCTGTGGATGAGGCGGAGGCGTATGGGTTGTAAGAGTTATAATCTTTGGGGTGATTATTTTGATGGTAAGTTTTTGATAAGGACGATGCGGAAGGTTCGTCATGATTGTATCGAGTGGACTCACCATGCGCTTCGTGATCATAGGCAGAATCTGAATAACCTTTCTCTTCATACACTTCATGTTTTGTGTGATCTGTTATTTCTTCTCGTAGAAGGGGCTTTGTGTGAGAGGATGACTGAGCGTCTTCATATTGCCCGTGGGACTTTCCCTCTTGACCGTATTCGTGGTGACCATCGTCTTCGTCATTATCGCCTTCAGTATGTTTTGTTGAGGAAGATGTGGCTGATGCGAAGAGATTGTGACCGTGACCTTTGTGCTTGGGACGCTTTTTCTCTTTTTTGTGTTTTATGGAAGAAGATGAGGCTGAAGTTTCGTGTTCTGCTTCGTTATAGTAGGCTGGGTGGTGCTCTACACTGTTTTAAAAATTAAAGCTGTTTAAATTTTTTATATAGGAGATAAGAAGCATAACTTGTTTCTATTTTGTTTTATTACATGCATTAAATATTTATTAATATTTGATTAATAATTTCGGGTTGGTACAGACAGAAATTGAAAAATGGCTGATTTCATTATCAGGCGCAGGTTGTTCATGTCCTTACAATTGGAATAATTTTAAATATTTTAAGTCTTTTCTCATCAAAACTGCATATATTTATATAGCCGTCAAATCAATTTTAAGTCGATAAAATAATGTTATTATTGAAATTACGCTAATATAATTTTTGAAATTTTTAGAGCAATTTTTTTTTCATTCGTCTATGTTTTTAGCAGTATAGAAACAATAAGTTAAATCATGGATTGTAAGCATTTGTAAATTATTCACCTATGCGTAGTCTATCATACAAAGTAATTATATGAAGTTAGAATTTAGACAATTTTTGTGAGGCAGGGAATTGACAAACATTGTTTAACAAAGTAAGTCTTGGAATTTTGGAATTTGAATTGGAAAATTTGAGAAGGATGTGATCTTTCTATTCGATTATTGAATTAATTAAATAAACTCTAGAATTTGTTCTTATTGTTTATTACTTTCGTGTGTAATTCATAATTTATATCGTTACAGAAATTTAAATTCTAACATTTGAAATAGGTATTGGAAGTATGTATGAATGAATGTGCTGAAATGCAGAATATTCGGCTGTAAAATTACACTATGGCATTTGACTCAATTTGACGTAAAAAACGTAAATGTTCACTTTAAACTGGCTTTTAAATGTTTTAAAATAAAAATGGCACTTTAAAAGAATTAAGATTTAATTAATCGTATAAAATTATATAATTTGTTGTTAAAACCTCTATGTCATGTTTCTTTATTGTCGAAAGCTTACAAAAGTTGTTGACGTACACGTTTAATCAAGTATATAAAAACTCTGCGATTCGTCTTCAAGTATGAAACCCACAATAAATTCTTTGTTTTACAATAAAGTACATAGGACTTACGTGACAGATTTTCGAACTTGAATATATTGTTGAAATGGATAAGTAATCTCCTCTTCCTCATAATCACCTCCGTCATAACCGTGACCATTGTTCAAAATAGACTTTGGCAGCCCTTCACAATCTCCTGTAAACTGTACAACGACAAGATAACTTGTGAAAACAAAAGTTGACAAAAATATATTATTTGAGATCAGTTGCATTTTATTTGATAACTAATAAATTCGTAAGAGTCAAAACAGGAAACAAAATATCTAAATCTATTTTGGCAAGGAATGAGACTAAAATAAGACTGATAGGAAATGATTACAAGTTTTATCTCTATATTCTTATCCTCATCAGTTTTATCATATCATTCTTCCTTCCTTCCTTCCTTCCTGGGCAAACCTTAATCTTAACGCTGTATTAAACTGTACGATATTTGGATTATATTGAGGTTTTCTAAACCAAACTGAACAATACCAGAGACAATTTTAATCAAACAGCAACAATCAATGAGATTTGCATATAGTTTGGTAGCTATTCTATCTATGCGATTTTCTATTTTGACATGGGGAAATTGTTCACTTAAAAGTGTGGCCTGTGATAAATTGATCTTATAATAGCAATCCTAGTATGATTGTCAAATTATGTAGCATAGCAGCAGTATTATATCTAATAGAGTGAAGAGGTAGATGCTAATTGAAGTGTGGTTGATGGTAGATCAGTACATTGTTATGTAAGGTAAGGAAAGTATCGATTTGGTAACTACGTGAGATTTTTTGTTAGCAAAAATGAGTACTTTTAGGTTATTGTATTCATAAAAGTTCTTGATAGAAAGTATGCAGTGTTTTGGTTAATTTATATCACTGTGCAGTTGTTAACTGAACTGAATGGTTTAAAATATAAATGAAATTTTACTAATAAGGTTTTGAGAGATTCTCAGAAATTAAAACCAGTTAATCATTTACGTTTTTGAAAGTTGTTTTATAAGTTAGCTTGATGTGTCATGGAATGAGTGAAATGATATTTAAAGAAAGATTTGGACATTAATAGTAAAAAAGCTACCTTCAGCTTGGTTTATAAAAAGTGTTTTGAAAATAAATTATAATATTGAACACAAAACGCTCTTGAAACATACTGGACACAATTTTATCCAGTCGCTTTCAAATTCAAAGTAGATCCAAATATTGTGATAAAACTCGCTTATCAAATTGGAGTTTATACAGAGGATTGAAATGCACTAAATATACTTAAGACTTGCTAAAGCAGTAAAATTTAATAAATATTAGAAATTTTCCATGAAGAAAAATCACTCTGTAATCACTCTTGCAAAAAATTCTCTTTTTATATCAACATACTTTCTGATCTAAATTATTCTAAGGTGGTAAATTATCATCATTCATCACATGCAAACTCCCCTTAGCGTTTATTGCCGTTTTAGTTCCAAATAAAACTTTGCCAAATCAATAGCAAGTCTCAGTATATAGATAGATATAATTTTAGTTTGAAAGGGATTCCCGATTCCTTTATTAATAATTTTAATTTTCACACTATTATTCAATTTTGTTCTTGTTTTTTGAGTATAAAGTTTAGTCAAAACAACTCATTACAAATTCCTTTTAAGTAATGGTTTAAAAATGTAATATATTTAATAACGATGTGAAAATTTAAAAAATAAAATCCTGTGAAAAACAAATTCTTATTAAAAATTACATTTTGTAGGACCACCTGCTGCACACTTACGTTTGTTTGGAGTAAAAATAGCTTGTTTATTACTATTTTGAGAGTTCATTGTCCAAGGAAGCTAAACTTTCTTATCTGAGGGTGATTTATATCAGACTTCAATTCAATGTATATATTAACATTGTTATTGATATAATAATATAAGGTATAGTAAATAGAACTCCGTCATCATGCATTAGTACTTTATTAAAATAAGTAATAAAAACGGGAATGACCGACAGACCAAAATTGTGTAACCATGCATTGTAAGGTACAAAGCACATGCCACTTTACTTTTTACAAATTTTTTACTATTATCGACACTTCTAATTTCAGTCTTCATTCCTTCCCATGAACACTGACAACCCCAGACTTTACTTCTTTATACTATTATCATTGAAATCCTATTTGAATACAAAACACACAATCCAATGATTAGATGATGAACATTAGTATTAGGAAAAACTTTGAAAAAAATCCTAATACCTATCTTCAACAGAATACATAATATATAATAGCCAAGCGAGAGTAAGCATGCATACCTACTATGATGATGACTTTAACCAAACCACTGAATTCAACATCCTTTGACTGTTGGGGAACCCCCAACCTTGATTTTGCCAACTTGAGCGTTCAACCAATTTAAGATAGGTAAACTAAAAAATAACATTTCTTGCTACTATACAAACTTCAACTCTAAAATCTAATGCAATGATGGGAAAATGCTGAACTTTTTTAAAAATAAAGTTTTTTTGTATATCTATTAATGGTAAAAGTGCAGTTTCTATTCAATGATATCCCATTATCATTTTTTGAAGCAAAAATTAATTTATAACGTTGTTACTAATTCAGCCTTTTCGATTGCATAATTCGCGTAGGAAATTTAGTGTTTCAAATCGCAGATCTAAAAAAGATTTAATACATAAATTTAAATAACTAAATAACCATAAATTCAAAGAAAAAATCTATTAGGTATTGATTATTTTGTGAACTTGTTTTGTTAAGCCTATAGTATCAACAAATTAAAATAAATTGATATATTAAATAAATGTTTAAAGCAATTTCAATAAAAGGTTAAAGAGAAAAAATGCTAATGTCACAGTACAAAAATACTAATTAATCAAAAATGCATTTCCAAGAGAATTAGTTCTAATAAAGAAATATATCTTAATCCACAGTGTAATTAAAACCACACAATTCAACTTCAAATGAATAATTTATGACCTTTGTGAACATAAATAGTTATTTCCTCCAAACGAATACATCGTCATCGTCATACTGCTCATGCACCCATCAAATAATTGTTGTTTCCCATCTTAAATTAATGTCCTTGGTTGCAAGTTTTAAGTAAATAGACAATCCGAAGGTTGTCGTCTTTCCATACTAATTTTCATTCATTATGTTTTGACAGAGCTGGAGAAAATATTTATGTCTATGATCTACCTCGAATATACTTTCCAGTCAGGGATAGAGTCACCTTCAAGCTTTCCAATTGCAAAACCAAATCTACCATATACATTATAATGAAACTGTCAATTAAAACTTAAGTAACACATCAAAGTCCCTTACTTAGAATTTATTCCCATTTACATTGTTTAGCTTAAACAAAGTACCTTTATTAAAGTAGTCAATCAATTCATAAAGGCAATCCAGAAATAAACTGGTACATTAAAAATATAACTATGTTGCATTGCATATTGCATTCCTATCATAAAGCGAAATGCAATTTGTCGATTTATATAGTCACTATATTTTTACCATTCAATCAAACATGATCACAGGCAACTCCATGCCTTGGACAGTGTTTTTAATAAAACTCCTTTCCACTTTTGGACTCATCCCATACAAATGGGATGTGAAATCAAAAAGACTAAAACTTTCAAATTGCTTAAAACGTAAATTATGGTGGGGTTGGAATATTTTATTGTTCACCTATGATACTTATCTCGTGTTGAGAACTTTAGACTACGTGTTTGGGAAATCTTTACAAGAACTTCATATAAAAACTACAAGTGATGCATTGATCACTTTCTTTTTTCTCTCGGTTTATTTTACTGGTTCAATATTGGATTTATCCATGAGTTTACAATACGAAGACCGGTTAAAACTTTTTAATATGCTTTTGGAGTTTGAAACGTTTGTAAAAAGTAAGACTATTATTTTCTTTACAAAAAAATACGCTACAAAAATGCACACAATTCTAATAAAAAAATTACGAACTAATTTTCCAGATGTTTACTTTTTCCAGAAAATGTGACTAAGAAATACGGAATTTCGATTAAAGACAAATACAAGTACATAATCGCATTATTCATTCCAACTGCCATCATCGCTCCATTTGTTTTGTCGCTTTTATTTTGGATTTCCCCATGTGGCCCTCAATACATTTCAAACTATTTTATAAAAATCAACTGCGATTTACCAATAGGCTGGACGATCAATACAGCAAAACTAACGATTTCCTATTTCATACACTTCATCTTAAACACAGGACTTATTTCTCCAGCTTTATTCTCCTTCGCCGTATTAATTCATTCTGCCATTTCAATTAATAGCTATCTTCTATTAATAAGGTTTGCCATTTTCAAAAAAAAAATAATTTTATTTTTTTAAATTAAAATACTTCTAAATTGTAAGAAATTTTCATTCTAGGGAATTAGGAGACTTGCAACAAAATCACTTTGAATCTAGAATACCAATGATGCAACTAAAACTATATCGACAAGTCCAACTGATAACAATTTACCACAATTGTTCATTCCGAAATATATTCCTTCCAATGTCCGAAGCTGCTACAATGTTTCTATCAGTTATGCTTTTATATTCATCAATTACCTTGTTTGAGAAATTACCTTTGCATTTATACTTAGCATTTCCAACAAGCTTTCTCATAGCTCAACTGATCGTAGGTTTTGCTATAGAATCTACAGGGAAATTAAAGTCTCAATCAAAAGCTTCAATAAAATCGATAAATAAATCTATTTTGAATTGTAATGAACTTTATATAACATTATCGATAAGATCTTGCAGAATAATTAAAATTTTCTCGGGCAATTTCCACGTAATTGCAAGAGATCGATATGCAACTATTCTTCGATTTGTTTTGCAGAGAACGTTTTACTTCTTGTTGTATTTTAAAGGCAGGCATTAGGCCCTAAACTGTCATACCTATTTAAAATGGCAACTTCTGATACTTCCGTAAATAAAATATTACTTTTTAATGAAGTTTACAATGAATTTTCTGTCCTAAGTAAATTTTAATACATTAATGTTGTAATGATAAAAACAGATTTGGCAATAATTCAATTTTCTTGGATGGAAACCTCGAAGTTTAACTTTAGCAATTCAAAATTCAACAAAAACTTAATTTATTCTGCTTCAATTCTAAAATTTATTTACAATTTATTTTTAACTATGGGGAAGCCAATCGTTGAGGTTACATATTGGTAAGTCATAACGATAATCAAATGACCAAAGTGACTTTAGTTTGACAATTTTATCTTCATTTATTTTTACATAGTGGAGGATGAGGCTATCTGTCGAAGTTCGAGATATTCAAGGAGCAGTTGGAAGAGGAATTTCCGGACCAGCTTGAAATTGTATTTTTTGTATTTTTATCTTTTCTATTGTAGACAAACGTGCCAACAATTTTTAATTTGATAAATCATTAAGCTGGCATTTTTTTCAACTATAAATGTTTTAATTAAGTTATATTTGGTTTTACCATTTGCAGAGGGGTCAACCTACTCCCACAACTTCTTACCGTTTTGAAGTTTGGATTGAAGATGGACCAATGCTACACTCAAAAAGGGTTAGAAATAAATAACTTAACTATTTGCTAAAAATAACATAAATAAGTTTTAACGCATTTTGTTTGTATAGGGAGGGGATGGACTGGTTGACACGCCACAAAAGCTGGAAAGGATAATCCAAACCATACGAAACTTTCTCGAACACCAATCATCCGATTCAAATTGTGATACAGAATGAATAGAATTTTAAACTGTCTGAGCAGTCTGAGCAATATCATACACCTAGGAGTTCACCTAACACCTAACTATAGAAGTTCATCATTATATGACACGGTTGACTTTAATCCTCCGGATTTACTTACGAGGACGGTCATCTCGTCGATTTCTTTAGATGATTGAAATATTATTATGTCATATTGTCTTGGATTCTTTTTATTCGACGATGGAAATATCAAATCTTAAGTCAAATTTACACTAAACAAACTTATGATTTAAATAATAAGATTAAAAGTTTACGTTTTAAACCCGGAAAGTTAATGCATTCTGTCATATTTGAACTTCGATGCATATTAAAAATAGATTAGTGTTTGATAATTTTTGCATCCATTACATACGCTAATTAAACGATTAACCAATGAATCAACCCCCAAATACAAAGTAGGTAAAAAACTAATCATGGAACATCTCTACAAGTAAAAACTCAATTTTTTAACAGTACACTTTTCCATTGAAAGCCAAAAACCGAACCGGCACCAGATGGCAAAGTTTCGTTCAAACAAAAAGGTACTTCAGAATTGTTTGATTCACTGTAAAATTACAGTGAATGAACAGTTTACAGAAATGTTTCCAAACATCACGTTTAAAGTTCAAGCAAGATTATAAATTGCGAATTAGGATATCAAATTACAAAACAGAGCAGGGTAAAGGATGTAAAAATATTTCCCTTTTTCTTTCACGATTTTTGTAAAATACATAATTTAATAGCCGAAATAGTCAGCGATGCAGTTCACGCCCTGCTATTAGTAGGTCCAGTTTACCTCACTGTGTGGTCAACAAATTTACTTTTTCCAATTCCATGAACGACTTTTTTCTCCAGAATAACTAGCCGTCGATATACCATATTAATGTAAAAATTATCTGAGTAATTTAAACGGTATGGTTTTTGTACTATGTTCTCAAAACAAGTTTTATTCATGACTTTGTAAGCACAGAAATATGTTATAGATTTTCAAGAAAGAAACTTAAAGTTTTTAAATCCTTTTGTAAAATATCCGCAAAATAAGCCCTCCTATAAGGTTTAAGCTTTCTACATCATAGAAAAGAGATTATCAAAACCCTTTAGTTTCCTTTTAAATCTATACCATGCTTTCTGCAACTTTCAGTTTCAAATTTTATATTGCACCAAATTAGTTGAGCATAGCGGATGATATATTGTATGGGTACAATTTTATATAGGTACAATTGAATGGAATATTTCTTTGGAAAGGAAAATATTTAAAGTATTTTATCGTGCCACACCCACAGGCTTATCCGTGTCACCTCCAGAGCCCTTGTCCATATCTGCCAATGCTGTTCGAATCCCACTTACAATTTTCTCCATCTTCTGAGGACTGTCCACATGACCGGAACCTTTCTGTTTCACAGGAAAAATTAAAACACGTTTAACTATATTTTAGCACACATGATTAAAGTAAAATATGAAGCAATAACAACAATCCCTACCTTTTTTGAGTGAAGGACTGGGCCATTCACAATTTGCACCTCAAAATACCCTGATGTGTTAGGAGTAGCTTCACCTGTCTAAAAGACAAAAAAAATATTCGTATCAAAAAATCAAAAGGGAATAATATTTTTAGAAAATTACGAAGAACGATTTCACTTACAATTTCAAGTTGACCTGGAAAAAGCTGTTCAAGCTCCTTCTTCAGGCGCTTGAACTTCGGTGCGTACCCTCATCCACCACTTTAAAGACAAATAAAAGTTCATTTTTAACTTTTAAATTCAAAGAATGATGAAATGTACATAAACTACTTTATTTATATTTTACTCTGTAACAAATACGAGGGGTTATATTGCAAATGTGCGAGCAATCTAGTCAACACTTAATGAAAGATTCTATTTGAAATGCAATATATTTACAATATATTTAAAATCAGTTTCCAAATGAATGGCTGAATCTATCCACTATCTATTACAACCGAAAGCATTAATTTTAGTATTGCAAAATAGAAAATGTTGTTGGGATTTCTAAAATTTTCGATTCCCCGTCATGATATAGAATTTTTAATTTAAAGGCTTGTAATTGTCTTAGTATTTGGTGTGGGTTTGTAAAACTATAGTGTAGACACTAGCCACATAAAAAGTTAATCATGTCCATTCAATTCAATTACGTATAAATTGTAAAGTTGTTAGTTCTGAGTTCTTACCAGTAAATGACGTGAATTTTTAACTTCATCATCTCTGCTGATTTTTCCTTAAAATGCTATCGCAATAAGTGATTATTTTTATAGCTGTAAAGAAGAAAAATTAGTCAAGAATCAAAATAAAACGAAAGTATCAAATTCAGAATGAATCAGTTAGCAAGTATACGTTATACCTGATACTTTATGGAAACTTTTCTGTATATGTTGTAACTTTACCTTGTAATTTTTGTCAACTTTAATTCCAAAGCACAAAGAATTCCACAAAATAATCAGCTGTATATCAGCAGTCTAGAGAGTTCTTTTGGAATGAACTTTTCATTTGCATACATTGGCATACATTGAAATTTGCATTTGCCAAAATTGCAACCTAACCTCATTCTCAAAATTAAAATTATTCGGTCTTCGCTACTCTCTTATTCTCGAGTATCTCGAGTTTCCAAGTTCAAATTTCCAATACAATAATATTATTATGCAACTTTTAGCTCCATGCGTGTGTTGAAAGAAACACAGCCAATGTTTTAGAGGATCTCATAATAATAATGTCCTCATAATGGTTCTTCTATTCGGTTTTGTCTAACTATGGTCTTGTCTAACTATAAACGCAACACAAAGGTGTAAAGTGTAAACCTTTCAAATTCGTTTATTTTAATGGGTGTTTATATTTGATTTTTATAAGTTAAACTTGTTAAGGTTATCAAAGTTATTTATAAGAACATTTCCTCTCTCTTTCTCTGTCAAATTCTAAATCAACAAAAGAATTATAATAGCGAGTCAAATTATGCTTTTTTCGCGAGGTTTTATCAAAAATATCAGCATTTTTTTCAAAATTTTGAAATCTAGCTTACGTTTGAAACTGTCATATTGCTCTTTCATGGACCAGATGAAACCTTAACATCATTTCTCTCCCCTACATTGTAAACAATTTTAAATTATTATGCAAAATATCCTTAAATTAACTGAACATGGCCGGCAGCGGCACAAAGTCCAAAAGGCAAATCAGCGAAAATTACTTAGTTACTTAAATTACAGGGTTTAAGTACTGTCAACTGTGGAAGCACAGAAGCTGTATGTCGGAATAACTTATGTAGCGATCCGGAAGGAAAGGTGAAATGCGCCGAAAATGTGCTTCAGTTCTGTTTCTGTGATAAGGCTCACATCAAGCAATCAAGGGGTGGCTTCTCAAATTCTCTTCTTTGCTAAAGATAGAACGCAGACGAAAAAAATTAAATTGCAATTGTAAAAAATATCATGTTTTCAAACAAATGTAGCAACTTGTATGAAAATTAGTTGTACAATAAATTTGTCACAACACAACTTTCGTCATACCATGAAACAGTTATTATGCATGCCTTTCTGTTCTCCCTTTGTTTACGTTAAAAAAAGCATTTTGAGATTTTTTAGAGTAGGAGGAAGTTAAAGTTTTCATTTTGAGGAATAAATTGTGGTGTAACTTATGAATGGTCTTTTTTACTATACGCAATGCATATTGCATATTATAATAATCCCATCATATCATCATTGCGACAGTGCGTGCAGACAAGCATTTTACAATGATTTTGTTGAGTCTCATATCCTATATCTCATAACACATATATGAGATTACTTTCTTATGGAGACATTTTTGGTATTTCATGTTAGGACATTTAGTAGGTCATATGTGGCCACGAAATTTTATTGGAGATCATCTTTATGGATGGCCAATTCCTCACCTTCGTTTACACACATTCGTTTAGTGAATAAAAACCTCTCCCAACCCAAATCTTATTTACACTGAAAAAATTACTAAATTTGTAGTACTTTTTGAATCTGTAGATATTCTATTATAAAAAATTATAACAAAAAATATGTTCTCCTTTTCCTCCGTAAAGAGAGCTGACCCAGCTAATATTCTCCTTGGCATATCTTGCTGCCCTTTTACCAAACACACTTACATTAAATAAGGAATGCGAATGGTGTAGAATAATTTAGATAGGTCAAAAATTTAGGTAGGTCACATGTCACATGCTAGATGATGATTTCATAATTTCAGAAATTTTATACACAAGTCTACTCGAGACTGTTAGCATTGATGATTTCATAATTTCAGAAATTTTATACACAAGTCTACTCAAGACTGGCATACAGGGCTGACCTAGAATTGAATATATGAATACCACACAAATATATTACTGCATGGTGGATAAGAATAAGACATACATATACAAGACATGCTTTATGATCAGTCTCAATGTCGTAAATATTAAACATATTGGCTCTGCCTGCAAATTATTACAATAAATTGGCAATTGAAATGAGATCGTTTCATCCGTTTCATGGGAATTGAATATGAGAATGGACTGGACGGAACGGACACTCCAATATTGAAGTTTCAATTTCTTTGTTTTCTATGAAAGTTTTCTTTATGTTCAAACTTTATATTCATGGCATGCTTTGAGGTCAAGGTTAAAAATCTAATGCCCCAATCTCTGTCTTGACTTCATGTAGTTGCCATGCACTGATACCTCATTCCCATGAATAAAAGCTAATGCTTAGATAAGATATGATGACCATCAAAATTTAAATATTTAGAAACCTCTTATCTTTACTGACTGACCGAGTAATTGAGTAAACTACTATATTTGGTGCGGAGCGGCGATGGGTATTATGGACCATTAACTACTTTATTTAGTAAATCGGTTTTTCTTAGGTGAAGCAAAGAAAAGTAACAAATAAATTTAAAAAATTTAATGTTGCTAACGGCGAAGCCTTAGTA